>JAOWBW010002866.1:0-49957 GCA_026119855.1 Campanula takesimana | reverse complement strand
ACGCGATGTCCTTGAATCGATATGCTTTTGTGTAGCCGATCATATACTAGACACAAGTAATGTCCTAACATATTTCATTTCTCATAGCTATGTTCGTTCATGGCCCTGAACATAATGCCTGGTTCTGCGAGAGGGTCTAAGAATTGAGCCTCACACACAATCTCCTCGAAGCGGCCCACTTCTCTCTCACATAGGTGACTTCTTGAAGGTAACCCGTATTACCCCACTCGACTTTCTAGACGCGTAAGAGTCATTAAAAGCCATAGGCTTATCCTTGTCCTTCGGAATGTCACTAATAGGAATGGACTTGGGGGGTTTGACCCCAACAGTGACGCGCGAGTCTTTTAACAGTTAGGTGGTCCCTTTTGAATCTAGTTCTTGAGATCTCCAGTCATCTAAATTGGGTTTTCCGCTGTGATCAACTCTAAGAGGCTTTATGTCTCATTCCCCTCCATAATTTATAACTAACTCTTGGTTCTAACCATTTGGTTAACGGATCCGTTTTCATTTGACTTCACATAGCCAAATTAGTTGAGAGTAGTTTCTTAATGGTGTTACGTCTTTGACATATAAGTCAAGACCTACCATTATACATAGTGCTTTGTATTCAATCAATCACCGATTGACTTCTAGCAATACAACCAATTGCTAGCACAACTTTATCCCTTGAAATATCTTCTATAAATTGGCATAGTCTCTCGGCTTTCTCACCACATTTATCTTAAGCTATAAACTTAGACTCCGCTATGAATCTATTTATAACTTATTTATTTAGAAGACTTCTTCCATGATATAGTCGCTTCCGCTAATAAGAATACGAAACCACTCGTATACCTTAAGTCTTTGATTTCATATATCCAAATAGCATCGCTATATCCTTCAATTATCGATAGATGCTTAGTTTAATGTAATCCGTAATCTCGATTGTATCTCAAGTACCTTAGTACTTTCACTATACATTTTGGATTACTTGTGTTCCAACTCACTAGACTTTCAATAATTCTCGAGTGTTCAACTTGAGAAACAATGTCACTTCTATTCTTCAATAGATGTTGACTCATGCCAATTGGGGTTTAGTCATTGCTAAATAATCCTTGTCAATTTCTCAAGAATTATCCATTAGATTTCTTAGAAAAATTCACTTTAAGGATTCTATCCGCTAAACCCATATCTCGTGACCTTTTCAAAATTTCCAAGAATTATATCTTAATTTGCTTAATGCAAATTCATTAGTTCTTCTTGAAATTTTAAATCCAAATGTCTCATATGCTAAACTTCTCTCAAGTTCAACATATTTTTGATAGATTTAATCACATTATGACATAACCACTCATGTCATATTTGATTAATCCACTTTCTGACAAAATCAACCTTTTGATGTTATTATCTTTGTGCTTATTTTAAGTCATCTAGTGACTTTACTAACTTGCACACTTTATTCTAGGTTTACTTTGACCTATTTCATTCAAAGCATCACTTTGATCTATTTCACTCAAAGTATCATTTGTTCATTTTCATGAACTTGACATCAATACTTGATTTTCATTTTTATTTTTTCGTTTTCTTTGGTTTTATATATATATTCAAAGTCATTGAATCATATATAACAACCATTATGTAAACTCATTGTTTACATACTCATCATCTTGTACCCAAATATCCATTTTGTTGATGTTGGACTTTCTACTTTGCGAACCACCGCCCCACATTCACAAGTGTACGTAGGCCTACGTTTCCATACTTCATATGGAATTTACATTGTTTCTTGGGGTAACCTATTCAATAGGTATTTATTTTCCAAAGTAGACTCACCCCACATCTTTGGGTTAGTCCTAAAATAAAGCAATAATGCTTTCATTATTTTCATCATCACCATTTGATAGTGGTTTAAAAGGTGGACATTTTGTGTACAAACCCATGTTATACACACACTACACTCATTAGTGTTTTATCCTTATTATCTCATTTTGAAGTTGTTTTCCAACTTTTCCATTCAATGAGACAATACTTATTAATAATAACATTGTATTATTACCATGTGTTTGAATAATCCATACATATCACAAAACGTCACTATGCTTACCAGATGATGATGTAGTTCAACACACATTTCACATCTTGTTTGAATTCCTTTTTGAATGAAAAATGTGATCCAACTAAAGAAACATATTTTCATTATTGATCACCAACTCAGCCCATCGGTTGATACAATTTCCATTCCTTCATTCAAAATCATGATATCATCCTTGATGACATCTACATTTGTCTCTCAGACACAAAGAATATGTTTAACTTTTTCAAACAAGTTTAGCTTTTCATACAAGTTTGACCTTTTAAACAAGTTTGACTTTTGACCAAGGTTGACAAACTTTGTCTTTGTCTAAGCATTTCAATATGGTCCACCACATTTACTTTTATCACAAGAAGTGTTACACAACTTCTTATCTGAAGCTCTATTCTCTTTTTCAACACAAAGATGAATATCAAGCATCTCAACATTCATTTCAAATCATTTATGTTTGAGTTGCTTCTTTAAATCTTTTCAAGTGAAAATTAATTTTTCAATTATTTCCGTCCCTTGAAAATTTCACTTATCACCATCCATTCGACATAGATTTCATGAAAGACTATTTCAATTCTTTCATTTGACTTTTTACGGTTTATGGAGTCTACTATTTTAAATCAAGAAACGGCCTGCAATGAATTTCATTGTACCAACATTCTCGATTTTATTTTATAGTCCAAAACTCCAACTATTCTTTTCCTTTTTCTTGTACTATATATGTTATATAACGGAACCAAAATTCGTTAAATATATAGTTCCGACAAAAGAAACTCATATGCTTCAACCGCACTCAGGGATTAAACATCCGTCTCATTTCCACCAACTTTGTAGGATCTTCCTTAAGAAACCTCACTAAGTTCAAGGTGGTTAAGTAGAACATCTTTTTTTGCCATCACTTAAAGTCGAGGCTAACAAAATTTTCTAACTTCTCACGATGGTGATCAACATACTTGGAACACCCACATTTCGTTGAAAATTATCTCCACACAAGGAGCCTTTTCCAAAACATTGGCTTTAATTTTCATCAATTAAACACCAAATCATAACTTTGTTGTTACAAATATACTTCTCTAACTTAATTAGAGAATTTACCAAGAATAAATTCACAATTTATTTCTTGTAACAACCCATCTTAGTAACCTCTTAATTTCTTGATGGAATAACAATTAGAGGTTAATTATTCCAAAGTTTAAAGGTCTCATTATGGAGTACCTCTAAATTAGAGAAATTACATTCTCATTCACAAAACTGCACATTTTCTTTAGGAGCCATCCTTCTAAATATTGTGTCATTTTTCATCATCACAACAATAGGATTTAACATCTTCTTTCAAGAAGTCCTATTATTTTTATCTTTATAACATTAGTCACTCATCCACTATTAGGTTTTAACAACTTCCAAGAAGCCCTTATAGTTCTAGTCTTTGTGACTTCACAACAATAGAATTCAACAACTTCGTTCAAGAAGCTCTATTGTTTTAATCTTTGTAACCTTTGTCACTATTTTACAATAATAGGTTTTAACAACTTCTTTCATTTCAAGAAGCCCTATTATGTTAACCTTTATGACATTTGTCACCAATGCAAATAATAGGTTTTAACAACTTCTCGCAAGAAGACCTATTATCTTTGTCAACAAAACGTTAAATACTTTGTCACGACCCGAAAACCCGTCTCTATTTTCTAATAATAAATATTTAATTATTTAGTTATGACTTAATTAATTATTTGAATTATTTATTTATTTGAATATTTATGTGCGCATTTTATATCTCATAATATTAAATTGTGCCTAGCATTATTTGCTTGATATTGTGTTAAGTGGGTAGTAGGGAATTATTGGTTAGAGGGGTTAATTGGGTTATTTGTTAGTAGAGTGAGGGGGGGCCTAAGTGTAAGTTTTTAAATCTCTTTTACTAACTCCCTCCCTACTCTTCCTTCTCCCTCACTCTCTTCCTCACCCTACTCTCTCCCTGTGTATCTCTCTCTCATCTCCAAGAAAGGTAAGAAATCTTCCTCTCCTTCTTCCTCCATTTTAGTCATCTTCCTCCCTCTATTTCTTAGTGCCCATTTTATGAAATGTGTTTAGATCGTCGATAGGATCGTGTGGAACCAAAAATATTTGAATTCCGTCACCCTTGAGAAAATCCGGGTAAGTTGCTTTTCCCCCATTTTTATGCTAAAGTGTTCATTTCATGTTTATATAATTCTTTAGTTGATACATTTGATGTTTGATTGAGTTTGAGATTTATTTTGAATTTATTTATTTTGAATTTATTTTGGTTTTTGGTTAAAAATGGTGATTGTTATGAATGTTGGGTTTCAATCTTAGTTTGGGTTGATAGATGATGAGATTTAGGTCCCTTTTTAGTTGTTAAGTTGTTTTGGTTCATGTTTATGCTTGGTGGGAAGTTTGGTTGTGATTGATTTTGAGAGTTTGTGAAAATGGTAAGAAATCTTGATGAACCCAGCTGCTGAATCCCTCCCAACCCGTCGACCAGGCACCCGCCCGGGTTGAACCAGGCGCCCGCCTACCTAGCTTTTCCTGCGGCCAGACCTTCTGGTCAAATAAGCGCCCGCCTGCCCCAGTGCGCGCGCCCGCCCGCCCGCCTGTTCTGGAATTCTGCCTTTTTGCTTGTTTAAGACTAAATGGCTTACCTAGTTTAGGTTTTATTCTTCTAATTAACCTAAGTTAACATCGTGGAACACTTTATTAATTGGAATTGGTTCTTTTGTGAATAATATGTTATGAAATTTGATTAAGTATCGTTTTGGGAATGTGGGCCATCTTTGATGTGTTGTTTGGATTGGTTTACCTTTGTGGTGATTTATTTGGAATGGTTCCCTGCTTTGGAATCATTAGTGGTTTATCGTGCTAGTATTTTATTACTTAGCCTTTACTTGAAAGTCCAGCTGGTATTTGTGTGTTTTTCGGGCGATGCGAAACATTATGATGGCACAAGCCAAGTCCATTATGATGTTGACCATTGTTTTGCCCCATTATTTCCCTCCTCCAGATTGGCCTTGGATGTGAGATGAGCTAGCCCCTTTGTGAGCATTTTAGCTATTGGTTTTGGGCTTTGGCTGTGTGTTACTGTCCCCTTATTATTATTGGTTCCGGTACGGGGGTTTTCTCTTCAAGCTTTCATGCTGCTATGAAGATGTTGATTGTTGATTATTGAAGCTGCGCAGCGATCTTTATTTGTTCTATCAGTTGGGAAACCTTGGCTAATATCCTTTGTTAATTGTTTATTTCCGCTGCTATCTGTTAATTGATAAATGCTATGTGCTAAGTGATATTTATTATTGTTTATTGCTTATTGCATCATAGCATGTCATGTAGTTGCATTAGTGACTTATTGAGATTTATCTCACCCCCTTTCTTTTATCTTTGTTTTTTCTTAACCCCCCCCCCCAGGAGGAAAGGATTAGACTCGCTGATCACGAGGAGGACGTCACGAGGGTTGAGCTTTTTGGGCAAGTTGTTATTGGTGGGTTTACATTACATAAATGTGTAACCTTTTTGGGAATAGTTGTACCAAACTTGACGTCCTTAAGAATTGTATATTTTATTATTTTGGGTGTAAGCTTATGGAGCTTATACTAGTTTATATTTTGTTGCTCAAGTTGGTTTTCAAAACTTTGTGTTATCATCTTTTGGTATAAAAGGAAATTTTATCTTCATTATTTTAGAGTTTATAGTTTTAAGTCGACGTCCAGCTCGCGTACTCCGGGCCCGCGGGGTCGGGGTCGCGACAGTTGGTATCAGAGCTATGGTTTAGCTCTAAGTATAAGTCTAGGTGGACTAGTATGACCTAGGAGGGTAGTTGTGTTCGGAGTGAGTAACGGTTGATGTTTTATGCAGGTAATTGTTCCCAATGGCTAGAAGAAGAACGGGTGAAAGTTCCAGTGGGGATCAGAATCAGAATGATCTTCGGGAAGAGAACCGTGCTATGTTCCAAGGCATGTTTGAGGCGGCCATGAAGGCAATTCATGACCAAGGTTCTAGAGAGGAACATGTGGCTCCTCCACGTTACGGGTTGGAGCAATTTCTGAAATTAAAACCAAGAGAGTTTGACGGTGAGCCAGATGTGAAGAAGGCCGAACTATGGATCGAGTCAATGGAGAAAATTTATGATGTGTTTGGATGCACGGACGAGGATAGGGTCCGGTTTGCGGCTTATAAGCTTGTGGGTGCCGTCGAGCATTGGTGGAAAGGGTTAAAGCGAGTTGGGATGATACTCACACAGTGTGTGCGTGGGAATTTTTTGTGCGGAAATTCAAGGAGCATTTCATTCCGGTAATAGATCAAACCGAAAAGAGATCGAGCTTCTCAACTTGGAGCAAGGTTTGTTGTCTATAGCTCAGTACTCGGCTAAGTTCACAGAATTAGCCCGGTATTGTGACTATCTTGTGAGGACCGAAGAACAGAAAGCTATGAGATTCATGCGGGGTTTGAAGACTTCTATCCGGACTCAGCTTATAGCCCAGAGGATTGTGACATTCCAGGATGCGGTAGACCGTGCATACTTAATCGAGCAAGATGTAGAGGAGCATAAGAAGAAGGTCGAGATGACTAACACTAGCAAGCAGGGAGGGCAGAGAAAGCCACAATCCCGTTCAGATAACCGAGGTAATTTTGGGGGACAATCTCAGTCCCGAGGCAACCAATTCCAAGGAACCCAGGCACTACTTCCGGGAACCAAGGAACCAAATTAGGAGTCTTTGTTCCTATTGCCAAAAGGAAGGTCATTCAGAGGACCGGTGTTGGAAGAAACAGGGCAAGTGTACCAATTGTGGTCAAATGGGGCATTTTGCGAGGGATTGTACTAGAGGCAGGGGTCAACCATCTAGGGTAGGGGCTGGTGCTCCACAGGGTCAGAAAAGGGATGCTACGGGAAATCCCAAAGTCCAAGGAAGGGTATTTGCTATGAATCAACAACAAGCTACCGATGATCCTTCTGTTATTGGAGGTATTGTTTCTGTGTCTAATGTGAGCGCTCGTGCGTTAGTAGATCCAGGATCATCTCATTCTTACATTTATGTGCAATTTGCTTCTTTGCTAAATGCTGCATTTGAGTCTTTACCTTATGTGCTAGAGGTGTCGACCCCTATAGGAGAATGTTTGGATGACCGATAGAGTATTTCGTGCTTGTGATGTGCTTATATGTGGACGTGTCTTGTGTGCGGACTTGGTAGTCCTTCCGATTCAAGACTTTGATGTTATTTTGGGTATGGATTGGTTGAGCAAGTTTCATGCTTCTGTTGATTGTCGTAAGAAAGTTGTTACTTTTTCTATTCCCAATATGCCTAAATTTGTTTTTGAGGCTATGCCTTTGGGTAGGAATATTCGTATCATTTCTTATGTGAAAGCTAGGAGATTGTTGCATCGTGGGTGTGAAGGGTATTTGGCTAGTGTGCTTGATACTAGGAAAGAATCCCCTAGTTTGGAGAGTGTTCGGGTAGTTAGAGAATTTCCCGATGTTTTCTCTTCTGAATATAATATGCCTCCCGATCGTGAGATAGAGTTTTGTATAGACCTTTTGCCGGGTACGGCTCCGATTTCAAAGGCACCGTATAGGTTGGCTCCCGCAGAATTGAAGGAACTAAAGGTTCAGTTACAAGAGTTGCTTGATCGAGGGTTTATCCGCCCTAGTGTTTCCCCGTGGGGAGAACCGGTTTTGTTTGTGCGGAAGAAAGACGGTTCTTCGAGGTTGTGTATTGATTACCGAAAGTTGAATCAGGTTACAATGAAGAACAAGTATCCTCTACCTCACATTGATGATTTATTTGATCAGCTTCAAGGGTCCGTGGTGTTTTCTAAACTTGATTTGAGGAGTGGGTACCATCAGTTGAAGATTCGATCGGAGGATATTCCGAAACTGCTTTTCGCACCCGCTATGGTCATTACGAGTTCTTGGTTATGCCGTTTGGGTTGACTAACGCGCCTGCCGTATTTATGGATTTGATGAACCGGGTTTTCCATCCTTATCTTGATTCGTTCGTGGTGGTCTTCATCGACGACATTCTTGTCTACTCTAAATCTCGAGAGGAGCACGAGCAACACTTGAGGACAGTTTTATCCATTCTTGCGAGGGAGCAGTTGTTTGTGAAGTTTAGTAAATGCGAATTTTGGCTCGAGAAGGTTTCATTTCTGGGTCATGTTATTTCTAAAGATGGGATTTCTGTGGATCCTTCAAAGATAGAAGCCATAGTGGATTGGAAGAGACCCGAGACACTGACCGAGATCAGAAGTTTTCTGGGCTTAGCCGGGTATTACAGAAGGTTTATAGAAGGGTTTTCGAGGATTGCTACTCCGATGACTCAGTTGACCCGGAAGGATGTACCGTTTGTGTGGGGTGAAAAATGTCAAAATAGCTTTGATGAATTAAAGAAGAGATTAACTACGGCTCCTATTCTTGCGTTACCAAATGGAAATGACGACTTAGTGATTTTTAGTGATGCTTCGAAAGAGGGTTTGGGTTGTGTTTTGATGCAGAATGGGAAAGTAATTGCTTATGCTTCGAGGAAGTTGACCCCTAGTGAACAGAATTACCCTACTCATGATATGGAGTTGGCTGCGATAGTCTTTGCGTTGCATAAGTGGAAGCATTACCTTTACGGAGCGAAGTTTGAGATTTTTACCGATCACAAGAGTTTGAAATACCTCTTCTCTCAAAAGGAATTGAACAACCGGCAGCGTCGATGGATGGAACTTTTAAAGGACTATGATTGTACGATTTCTTATCATCCGGGGAAGGCGAATGTTGTAGCCGATGCGATTAGTAGAAAGTCTTATGTGGCCTCGATGATGGTTCGAGAGTGGAAAATGCTTGAGGATGTTCGAGATTGGTGTCCTCGTGAATCGAGACATGGGGCTATTTTTGCGAATATTAGGGTATCTCCGACCCTAATTCAGAGGATAAAAGAAGCTCAAAAAGAAGATCCCGAGTTAGTGAAAGTAATGGGTAAAATGAAGGAAAAGAACTTCGAGGATTTTTCTATGAGTTCGAATGGGGTGTTGACTTTCCGTGGTCGCTTGTGCGTACCCGATGTTGGTGGAATAAAGAGGCAAGTTTTAGATGAAGGTCACAAATCGAGATATACTATTCATCCGGGTAGTACGAAGATGTATCAAAATTTGAAACAACACTTTTGGTGGAACAACATGAAGAGGGAAATAGCCGAGTATGTTTCGAAATGTTTAACTTGTCAGCAGGTCAAAGTCGAGCATCAGAGACCCGCAGGACTACTTCAGCCGTTAGAGATTCCGGAGTGGAAATGGGAGCATGTGACTATGGATTTTGTTACGGGACTACCTCGTACCCGTAGGAAGTATGACAGTGTTTGGGTAATCGTGGATAGACTGACAAAGAGTGCACAATTCTTGCCTATTGACATTAGGTACTCGATGGAAAAGCTTGCGACCCTTTACATTGATGAGATTGCGAGATTGCATGGGGTTCCGGTTAGCATTGTGTCAGATCGAGACCCGAGGTTTACTTCTAGATTCTGGAAGGCGTTTCAGGAAGCTTTGGGTACAGATTTGCGATTCAGCACAGCTTTTCACCCTCAGACCGACGGTCAATCCGAGAGGACCATTCAGATTTTGGAGGATATGTTGCGAGCTTGTTCGATAGACTTTTCCGATTCTTGGGATAGACATTTACCATTAGTGGAATTCTCTTACAACAACAGTTATCAGGCTAGTATCGAGATGGCACCTTATGAGGCCTTATATGGGAGAAAATGTAGATCGCCTATCTGTTGGGATGAGGTCGGTGAAGCGAAGATCGTGGGTATTGATTTGCTTCAGGATTCAGTTGAGAAAGTTAGAGTTATCCGGGATCGATTGAAAACAGCCCAGAGTCGACAGAAGAGCTATGCAGATAACCGAAGGCGAGATCTTAGTTTTCAGACCGGTGATTTTGTGTTCCTGAAAGTATCTCCGAAGGTGGGTATTCGAAGGTTCGGGAAGAAAGGCAAATTGGCTCCGAGGTTTATAGGTCCGTTTGAGGTTCTGGGAAAGGTGGGACTTCTTGCGTATCGACTTGCGTTACCACCATCTTTAGACCGGTTACATAATGTTTTCCACATTTCTATGCTTCGGAAGTATGTGCATGATCCATCTCACGTGTTACCGAGGGTACCGGAGGATATAGAGCCTAATATGACCTACGAGGAACGACCGGTTCGAATCCTTGATTCTAAAGTCCAAGAGTTGAGAAGCAAAAGCATTCCGTTGGTTAGAGTTCTTTGGAGGAATCACAATGTTGAGGAATCGACTTGGGAGCTTCGAGAGGAGATGGAGCGGAAATATCCGTGGCTTTTTAATTCGGGTAAGTCTCGTTAAAATTCGGGTCGAATTTTCTTTAAGGGGGAGTGAATGTCACGACCCGAAAACCCGTCTCTATTTTCTAATAATAAATATTTAATTATTTAGTTATGACTTAATTAATTATTTGAATTATTTATTTATTTGAATATTTATGTGCGCATTTTATATCTCATAATATTAAATTGTGCCTAGCATTATTTGCTTGATATTGTGTTAAGTGGATAGTAGGGAATTATTAGTTAGATGGGTTAATTGGGTTATTTGTTAGTAGAGTGAGGGGGGGCCTAAGTGTAAGTTTTTAAATCTCTTTTACTAACTCCCTCCCTACTCTTACTTCTCCCTCACTCTCTTCCTCACCCTACTCTCTCCCTGTGTATCTCTCTCTCTCTTCCAAGAAAGGTAAGAAATCTTCCTCTCCTTCTTCCTCCATTTTAGTCATCTTCCTCCCTCTATTTCTTAGTGCTCATTTTATGAAATGTGTTTAGATCGTCGATAGGATCGTGTGGAACCAAAAATATTTGAATTCCGTCACCCTTGAGAAAATCCGGGTAAGTTGCTTTTCCCCCATTTTTATGCTAAAGTGTTCATTTCATGTTTATATAATGCTTTAGTTGATACATTTGATGTTTGATTGAGTTTGGAATTTATTTTGAATTTATTTATTTTGAATTTATTTTGGTTTTTGGTTAAAAATGGTGATTGTTATGAATGTGGGTTTCAATCTTAGTTTGGGTTGATAGATGATGAGATTTAGGTCCCTTTTTAGTTGTTAAGTTGTTTTGGTTCATGTTTATGCTTGGTGGGAAGTTTGGTTGTGATTGATTTTGAGGGTTTGTGAAAATGGTAAGAAATCTTAATGAACCCAGCTGCTGAATCCATCCCAACCCGTCGACCAGGCGCCCGCCCGGGTTGAACCAGGCGCCCGCCTACCTAGCTTTTCCTGCGGCCAGACCTTCTGGTCAAATAAGCGCCCGCCTGCCCCAGTGCGCGCGCCCGCCCGCCCGCCTGTTCTGGAATTCTGCCTTTTTGCTTGTTTAAGACTAAATGGCTTACCTAGTTTAGGTTTTATTCTTCTAATTAACCTAAGTTAACATCGTGGAACACTTTATTAATTGGAATTGGTTCTTTTGTGAATAATATGTTATGGAATTTGATTAAGTATCGTTTTGGGAATGTGGGCCATCTTTGATGTGTTGTTTGGATTGGTTTACCTTTGTGGTGATTTATTTGGAATGGTTCCCTGCTTTGGAATCATTAGTGGTTTATCGTGCTAGTATTTTATTACTTAGCCTTTACTTGAAAGTCCAGCTGGTATTTGTGTGTGTTTCGGGCGATGCGAAACATTATGATGGCACAAGCCAAGTCCATTATGATGTTGACCATTGTTTTGCCCCATTATTTTCCTCCTCCAGATTGGCCTTGGATGTGAGATGAGCTAGCCCCTTTGTGAGCATTTTAGCTATTGGTTTTGGGCTTTGACTGTGTGTCACTGTCCCCTTATTATTATTAGTTCCGGTACCGGGGGTTTTCTCTTCAAGCTTTTATGCTGCTATGAAGATGTTGATTGTTGATTATTGAAGCTACGCAGCGACCTTTATTTGGTTCTATCAATTGGGAAACCTTGGCTAATATCCTTTGTTAATTGTTTATTTCCGCTGCTATCTGTTAATTGATAAATGCTATGTGCTAAGTGATATTTATTATTGTTTATTGCTTATTGCATCATAGCATGTCATGTAGTTGCATTAGTGACTTATTGAGATTTATCTCACCCCCTTTCTTTTATCTTTGTTTTTCCTTAACCCCCCCCCCCCAGGAAGAAAGGATTAGACTCGCTGACCACGAGGAGGACGTCGCGAGGGTTGAGCTTTTTGGGCAAGTTGTTATTGGTGGGTTTACATTACATAAATGTGTAACCTTTTTGAGAATAGTTGTACCAAACTTGACGTCCTTAAGAATTGTATATTTTATTATTTTGGGTGTAAGCTTATGGAGCTTATACTAGTTTATATTTTGTTGCTCAAGTTGGTTTTCAAAACTTTGTTTTATCATCTTTTGGTATAAAAGGAAATTTTATCTTCATTATTTTAGAGTTTATAGTTTTAAGTCGACGTCCAGCTCGCGTACTCCGGGGTCGCGACATACTTAATCTTCCAACGTTCTTAGTTTCAATAAACTTCCCATTCTCTTTACTATGATTCATACGAAATGAACCATAAGAGACATATCACATGATGTATAACCACTACATGAGGCATAGCCACAATTGGTTTATACAATCATTCAAACATAGTTGATGTCACGGAGCATCAATCTTTCCATCTTTGTTAATCTCATTAAACAGAAATTAAAATTAGTGTTTTACTTCACAAAAACTGCTCTGTTCCGAAATTTTTATCTTCACTTTCACATTATAGATTCCAATCGCCACCGTTCATAATCTTCTCCTATGAGTCGTGAACATGTACAAAAAATTTCGGCCCAATCCAACGGTTAACGAAGCAGGATATGCTGTTTTACTACAGCTGGTTTAGAAAAATATGTGCAGAAATTTTCTTGCTTTCTTTCTCATTGTTCCTCATCGTCTTTCATCCTTTCTCCCGTAGCCACCACGCCACAAGATCCATGTAATCTGCAATCCTTTCTCAACAAGTGAATTAGTCTTAAGATTGTTGTATAAAATCTTGTAAATATTGAAAGGAATATGATTACAATATAATTGAAATTACAATTACAAATTGAAAGAATGAAAACATGAAAAGAAACGATACAACCGTATTTGATCTCTTCATTGGATTTGTCCATCTTTGATCTCTTGTATCCGAGTCGTGTGAGAACACACTCTCCTTAAGACTAATTCGTCCTCCTCTCTATAAGTGCTTGAGGTTTCAACGGGCGTTAGTCTCCCAGGATAAAACGGATTAACCGGAACCACTCCGCACTTGAGCCTTCCTGCGAAATGAACTAATATGCTTGGACAATATCACCATTCCAATTATTCAAGGAGGCCAAAGGAAGAAGATGAACAAATTGCAAGAGGGTAGAAGAAAATTGATGGAAAAAAACTTATTTTTTATGTGTTTTTCTCTTCTCTTTTTCTCTTTTCTTTCAAAGAGTTGTGTGTATTTCTTTTATAGCTCAAAACTCCCCAAGGATTAATTCTCCAATTAATCCACATATTGATGATCATCTTAATTCAACAATTAACCTTGCCATCAATTTCTTTTTGGAGTTTCATTTGCCAATCATAAATGGACATTAACCTTGGAAGTTATTCTTGGAATTAATCTTGAATTAAAAGAATTATAATTCAATAAAAAATGGCAAAAACTATCAACTAGTTTTTCCATTCTTTTCACAATTGAGACAAACTCACATTTCCAACTTCCATCCATTTATTTAAGCTATAATATTTTTATCATCCAATCTTCAAATTGAACAAATAAAAATATCATTTTCATGTTCTCACGGAGTAGAATATGAACCCACAATAATCTTTCTCCAACGACAAACGATTCTTCCAAGGAAATGTACACAATTTCCTTCACACGCAACATATTTTTCCAACAGGAATTTACCGTTCAAGTGGGACAATCCAAAAAGGAATATCAACCTCTTCAAGTGGGACGGAAGTAGTAAAATGCTTAAACAATTTCCTCCAAGTAAAATTTAGGGATTATTGGACAAGGTTGATGCTATTTGAATTCCAAAAGTGGATAGAAGAAGGAAAAATCACTCACGCCACCACAAGTCTTAGAGTATATTGGTGACTATGTAAAGTAAAGCACCATCTTTGTTGGACCCGAGTGAAAGACTCCTTCAATCTGCAAAATACTCCTTCCGTCCCAAAATATTGTTCATTTTTTTATGTTAAGAGCGAAGGAACTTTGGACAATAATTTTAGTTTAATTCATTTATCCTAATATAAATATAATATTTGTTATTGATACACTATTAAAAATACCATAAGTAACAAGTTTTACACTCTCATTACGATAGTTGAATTAAACTAAAACTACGGCTCAAAGTTCGTATTAACTCAACAATTTGAGGCGGGAGGAGTAGGGAAAACTTGAAAATAAAAAAGGCAGTATACCAAAAGTAGTCATGTCGTCTACCATTAAAAAAAAAAAAAAAACCTCAAGGTGGGGCAATTGCCCCTGCTTGGCCCTACATAGCTCCGCCATTGACTGACGTTATTTACACATGCACTTACACTCTTTAACATATGTATTACTGAATCAGTGCTTTCAAAATAAATGCATAATTAGTACTCAATAATACATGTACTGACACTCTTAAACGCTTTCACTGATAAGTATGTGACGGAGCGAGTGTTTGATTGTGTAAATATGATTTTTTTTTTTTTTTTTTAATGGATTTAAGTTTCATTTTAGTTCATCTTGTTGTTTTCTTCAAAAGTCTTTTTTACCAACTTTTACTTGTTAGGCCGCGACCGCTATTTTAGGTTCAACTACTGGACGGCGATGGTGCCACCGACACGAACACCACCGATAGTTGTTTCCCACCCCGCGCCTTGCCTAGCCTAGCCAGACAAGGCATTAATATTGCTTGGCGTTGAACATGATTTGATGAACCGGCAGTACGTTGTACGAAGTTGTCGTAAATGTCAGCCTTTTAAGCTTGACAGGTGGAGTCCTTGTATTAATGTTATTTTCAGCCGGGCCCAATGAACACGAGATAGATTCGAAGACAAGACTCATAACATGGCCAACGTACTCCCTCCGTCCCATTTTAAATTGCAAATACTAGGTTGGCAGGGGATTAAGTAAAAAAGTGAAAAAGGTGATGTATTGTGAGTGTTGATAGTTGAGTGAGAGAGAAAAAGTGGGGTAGAGAATAGTTAGTGGGTTAGTGGATGTGAGTGTGCAAGTGGGTTAAAACTTGCCATTTTTGGATTTTATAATTTTAGTTGGGACACCTTTTTTGGCAACTTTTGCAATTTGAAATGGGACGGATGGAGTATTACATATCAAACTGATGATGGCTTTTAGGTTCACCGACACATCATTTTAATTTTACCCATAATATCTTTCATTTTTCTTTTTACTCCTTTGTCCTTAAAGTGGTTTCTTTGTTTGGTTCATGAAATGAATAGAGTAGGGTGTTTTTTTTTTTTTTTTTTTTATACTATGAAACAATGACGGCACTCTACAGATATTGGAGGCTCACCAAAATTTTAATAATAGTGTCATTTCAGATCTCTTAACATACACCAATGATTTTTCCAAACTAAATTTTGAAATATACGGATTTCACTCCAAAAAAAACTTGGACACTGCCTTAATTTGACATTTAAGAAACCCCACTACTGATAATATATTGTGTTGAGTACCAGATAAATTTGAGAATCCGGGTTGACGAAGAAATGCCCGCCAAACATCTCAAAAATCGTGAAACATCGATCCTTTGTTAGCAAGAAAAATGGCAACCTCTTTATTGTGCAAGAATGTAAAGTCGTCCCAATTATAAAGCGAATAAAACAACAACAAACAAATAAGAAGATAAACATAGGCTCTCTCACAAGAAGAGAATACAACGGCCCCCACTTAAAGAGAGAATTTTATTATACATTATATTATATAGAAAAACAACAACACAATTGTATATAATTTCAGTATTAAAACTATATATATATATATATATATATATATATATATATATATATATATATATATATATATAATCTATCTCACTAACATGATTAACTTTGAACTCTATATTGAGAAACTTTTGACACATCATAACATACATACACTTGAGACTCAAAGTTGTCATTTCTCCATTTTAAAATATAAATTTATTTTTAATTTTGTTGATCAAGTTAGAGGAAGTCTCTGTGAGACCGTCTCATGTATGAGACGGGTCTCGATGAAAGAGGAAATGGGCTTGTCCCGCCCCTCTCATAGGAGGGCAAACCATTTACTTTCTCAACAAGACCCGTCTCATGTGTGAGACCGTCTCACACAAGTTTTTGTCATCAAGTTAATACGATTAAACAAGAATGCATACAAAACAATTAGTCCTTCCATTTCAGAATTATTTTTACTGCGTTTCAGTTTCAGAGTAGATAAATACTATTCATTTTTGGCAAATTTATCTTTTTAATACTTACGGAGTATATAATTACAAAAACATCAACACGTAACTAACTTATTTTAACCTACTTGACTTGTGAATAATGTTTTGGACATTTAATGTCTCAACCTACTTGAAATAATTAACCATTTTTAACTTCTTAGTAACTTTTATTTCATTTTAATGAAAAGTTAGGGACCTCGCCCTTTTCGCTTAAAAAAAAAAAACAAACCATTTTTAAGAAAGTGTGCATAAACAATGTAATGCATCACTCTTACTCCGGACGGATAGAGGATTTAAAAAACTTTAAAAAAGAAAAAATCATCATGTATTATATTTTCCTTATCAAAATTTGATCAAATTGTTTATCATAATTGAAATAAAAATTACTCCTTCCGTCTAGTTCTAGGATTTTCACACCTAAATGCAATCACTACATGCCTAATAGACTAAATTATCCTTGAAAAAATTGAAGTACCTAGATAATTAAATATTACTACTATAACATTGGTTAATCATAAATAAGTGTATAATTAGCAAACAAAGATAAATACTTCATGATAATAGCAAAACAACAAGTATTTTGAGATAAATTTCATCTTTTAAATTATAAATATTTTGGTACGGAGAGAGTAATTCATTTTATTTATTTTTTTGGATGGAGGAAGTAACGAGCAATGCTAGGGGTACAAAACAAACTCACAAAATCTTGCTCATACAATAAGATGACGATATTTTATTAGTTGCATATGGACTCAACATGCTCAAAATTTTGTGAGCAAAAGATTTGTGAATTTTTTGTGGTGCAAGTGTTATTGGGAAGTAATTTAGAGATGTGTGGATTAATCAATCACGTAAATCAAGGAAAAGTTCGTAAAGGGGCTATAATTGCAAACTAGGCCTTGTCTAGAACTAGAAGTGGACTGACTTTGAATTGCTAACTAGAGGCCCATTTTCAAAACTGAAGGATCAAAAAATGTGTCGTCGTTATTTAGGGCTCAGCTCGGGTTTGATGGGGTTTGACTTGAATTCAAACAAGACAAAACCTGGGATCTGCTATAGCCTATAGGCCAAGGTCTTAAACTGTTGCTGCTGTTTCATACGAGAAAGATTCAATACAAGCAGTAGCGAATTCAGGAATTTTGTAGAAATGGTTCAAAACTATGATATAATGGTATTTTTTTTCTAACGGATTAAATTACCTATAAAATATTTCAAATATCAAGACAATTAAATGTTTTTACAATGACAACTACCATCATAAATAAGGGTATATTTAACAAACAATGTCAAAGATGTCTAGATAAAAGCAAAATTACAAACATTTTGAGACAAATTTCAACCCCTTAAATTAAACTACATGTATTTTGGGACGAAGGGAGTACAAAGTATGTTTACTCCACATTCAGTGGCGAAGCCACCCATGCTAGTGATTTTGATTTTGGAGTTGTCCATTTTTACCGCTTAAAATATTACTCCCTCTGTCCCAAATGTCCCAAATGAGTGTCTATTTTCAGAAAATTTTTATCTCAAAATGAGTGTTCATTTTGATCATAACTTTGTCCCTAAATGTTTTTTTTTCCCGAATATTTTTTCACCGGTCTATTTATACTTGCAAAAACTAAATGTTTGTAAAGAAGATTATATGAATTTTGCTACCAAATTGTACAAAAAGTTATGTCCGTTAAAATGAAATTTAGACACTCATTTAGAGATAGAGGTAGTAATTTTTTGCAATGTTGACCCTTTAAGTTTATGAAAACATAACACTATTATCATAATTTCGAACCATGCACTAAATTTCTGGCTTCGCCACAGTCAACATTCAGTGTTCTTTGTATGTGCCTTGATTATGCGAGGAAGTGAGGAACCATAACCGGAAGAGGACAAGCTTTGATCTCTTTTAAGTGAACAGAAACAAAAATTAATCAGGGATTCATTTCGTTTCTTCACTCAACCTTACAACTTTTGTTGTTTTAAAGATCAAAATTGAACATTTATTTTGGGACGAATGTGCCAATTTGTAGATGCTTCAGACCTCTCTTTTTGTTCTGTCTTGTATAAAACACTTATTGCTTTGAGTATCTGATTCCACTGAATTGGATCATTTCAAAATTCAGATGATGTGTGCTAAAAAATCATATCAGCTTGATACACATGGCTTATGAACAGACATCTTATCTGCCTCGGAGATTATTAAAAAAAAAAAAAAAAAAAAATCAGCCGGAAAACTCTACCTGTCAGCTGACATGGGTAGCATTTTTCAAATCCCTTGTGTTTGCAGATATGGACGTGTCGAAAAGAAAGTCAGAACGCCAAAAAGTTATGAGGTCATACAAGTTGAAGAAATGTATGAGTAGAATTTTTAGATCATTCCATATGGCAATCTAAAAGGTATATCCGTCCCTGATGATGCATCCAAAAAAGTTATGAAGTTTGAATTTATAATGATTTTTATGCTGTATTATTATTGGCTGCTTGAATATTTGGCGACGTGACAGAAGTAATGCAGTACTTGAAGGATTAACAAGCTTTTAAATGAAAATTTTCCATTTCTTGTATCGTGCGGGAGAGAAGAAATAATCTTAACAGTGTCTGATAGCATGGCCTTGAACAGAATTACATTCCTTCTTCTACTATTATCTTCTTCTGCAGGTACATTTCAGTTACTTTTCTTTTCAGCTCCATTATGTTCATTGTAGTAATACTTTTTGTTCCTTCATGCTGCAGTTGTAGTACTGGCCTATGATCTGCTCGATCCAACCGCGAGTATAACAATAAACTGGGATATTATGTCCTGGACTCCAGATGGGTATGTGGTAAGTTTCATAACTGTCCATAAGAGAGAGATATGCTTCCTCCGTCCCACGAAGATCTTCACTTTTTCATTTTTTGCTTGTCCCGGAAAAAAAAAGTTCTCGTTTCTTGATAAATTTTCATAACAATAAATTGGTGTATAACCGTAATGTGATATATTTTCAGGCAGTGGTGAAAATGAACAATTTCCAGATGTACCGCCAAATCACGAGTCCAGGGTGGACATTAGGATGGACATGGTCAAAGAAGGAGGTGATCTGGTCCATGGTTGGAGCACAAGCTACTGATCAAGGAGATTGTAAAGAGTTTCAAAACAACATCCCTTATTCCTGTCAGAAAAACCCCATAGTTGTTGACCTACAACCCGATGCACCATATAACCAACAAATTTCCAACTGCTGCAAGGGAGGGATTATTGCATCACGAGGACAAGACCCTTCTAATTCTCTCTCAGCATTTCAGTTGACCGTTGGGAATTCCGCACATACGTATAAAACAGTGAGTTCGCCTCAGAAATTTACCTTGCTCGGTCCTGGAAAAGGATACACTTGTAGCCCTGCATCGGCAGTTCCATCCTCAGTTTTCCCTTCACTTGGTGGCCGGAGAAGGACTAGAGCTTTGAGTAAGTTTGAGTTTTTGACTTTTTCTACTCCGTTTGTCCCTAAATGAATGTCCATTTCCAAGAAATTTTGTCCCAAAATAAATGAATTTTTAGAAAAAACTTGCCCCCTAAATGTTTTTTTACCGATTTGTTTTCACTATTTCTTTATACTTGCAAAACTAAATGTTTGGAAAGAGTATTACAAGCATCTTTGCCACTAACTTGTATAAAAAAACAGAGATCTTTGGAATGTCTTTTATAATGAAATTTAGACATTCACTTAGGGACGGAGGGAGTAGTTTTTACTGATTCAAGCGCTATAATTTTATTGACTTCTTCACCCTGTAATCTTCTGCAGTGACTTGGAGAGTTACCTGCACTTACTCACAGATGCTGGCCTCAACAAAGCCAACTTGCTGCTTATCAATGTCGTCTTTTTACAACGAAGCAATAACTCCTTGTCCGTCATGTTCTTGTGGTTGCCAGAATGAAAATAATTGTCCCGTGTAAGGTTCATAATATTTCAGATAGATTATAAGTTTGACTTGGGATATCCATTTATCAAATACTAGTACTCAATTAATGATTGGGCTATAAACAGGCGTGAATCAAATATTGCGAGTGTATTGGGTATACAATGTACAAATCACATGTGCCCTGTTAGCGTTCATTGGCATGTGAAGATGAACTACAAAGAATATTGGCGAGTGAGAATCACGATCACCAATTTCAAGTACCATTATAACTACACAAAATGGACTCTCGTTGCTCAACATCCGAATCTCAACAATATTGCAAAACTCAATAGTTTTGACTATATGCCTCTCTCTCCTTACAAATCCATAAGTAAGTCAACTCAAGTCAAATCATTCGTTAAAATAACAAAAGGGTTGACTAGATTTGATGAAATGCAGATGATACAGGAATGTTTTATGGCATGCGTAAGTTTGAGAATGACGTTCTACTAGAAGCTGGTCCAGATGGGAATGTACATTCAGAGATGATTTTACAGAAGGATATGAAGGCGTTTACACTGGATCAGGGTTGGGCTTTTCCACGGAGGGTGTACTTTAATGGTGATGAATGCATGATGCCACTTCCTGATTCTTACCCTTCTCTTCCAAACTCCGCCCCTGCTTATTATCAAACTGCACTTCCACCTCTGTTCGCCTTGGTTTTGGTCTTACTGTTGACCCTTGTTGACCAGTACTTGTAAAGATCCATAAGGAGCTAAGCAATATTTGACTTGCGGGTTCCCATTTGTGTATAATACATTGTTTGTTAAATACTCCTTATAATAGATGGATAGCTTTCGTCGAGAAACTCAAGGCTAAAAGGACAGAAGCTAAGTTTGTTAGTGTAATTATATAGTGTAGCCTATACTAAGGAAATAATTTATGTATGCAGTTTGTTGATGGTATAAACAAGTAAAGCTATGTTCTTTAACATTTTACCTGTCAAATGTCAATCTTTTTTTTTTTTTTTTTTTTTTTTTTTTTGGGGGGGGGGGGGGGGACGGAGAGAGTTGCATTGACATGCTGCATCGAGCAATGAGCTTGGAGAAACGGAAGGTGAAAAATATCATTCGGGGTTTGTAAAGGAAGGAGTTGAGTCACTCTCACTCATTCTGAGAATGCTACTGGTAAGAAGTCAACTCAGCTAATAGAATGAGATGATGAGTTTGTATCACAGAAAATGAGTGTTCAACTGTTGTGTTAAAATGTCTAAACTCTTGCTTCATGTTCCAGGAATTTGATAATAATTGAAAGAAAAAAAAAACACTCAGCAGTACACAACAACCATTAGGTGAGATATCAATAAGCACTCATTTTCATCAAAACCTCAGTTCCATCTTTTTTTAAAACATATATTGGTTGATCAATTCTGCCCCATATTTAGTTCTCTCCGAGGAGCTTACAGTTCCCAGAAATTCAAGGCAGCCCCAAGTTACTTAGGAAATGTCGATCGAGGCTACCAATTTGAAGGTCATCTTATGGGCGATTCTTCTTGGCACTTTATTTTCTAATGCAGGTTTGGTCTCATAATGAATATACATAACTCATTTCTCAAATTATAGGGTTTATACATGTGTGTAAGTATATATATTTATTTAGAATTTTTTGCTTATTTTTGGAAATTTAGCGGCGTTTGATCCACTTGATCCCTATGGGAACATAACAATCAAATGGGACGTGATCTCTTGGACCCCAGATGGTTATGTGAGTCTCTCGTGGAGATTTAAACCATGTACTGATGTACTGAACATTCAGGCTATGGTGACAATGAACAATTTCCAAATGTATCGACACATAATACTTGAGTTGGAGTTGGCCTAAAAAAGAAGTGATTTGGTCAATGGTCGGAGCTCAAACCACTGAGCAAGGCGATTGCTCCAAATTCAAAGGAAACGTACCCCATTGTTGCAAGAAAACTCCCACTGTAGTTGACTTACTTCCCGGAGTTCCTTACAATCAACAGATAGCAAATTGCTGCAAAGCTGGTGTGGTGGCTGCGTGGGGCCAGGATCCCTCTGCTGCAGTTTCTGCATTCCAAGTTAGCGTTGGGCTCGCTGGAACGTCTAATAAGACTGTAAAACTGCCCAAGAATTTCACTTTGCTTGGTCCTGGTCCCGGTTACACTTGTGGGCCCGCCCAAATTGTTCCATCTACGGTGTATCTTACACCGATCGTAGGCGAAAGACTCAAGCTTTGAGTAAGTGCCTGTTTGTTTAATTTGGCTGAATGAGGCCTCTGAATCAAAAGACAACACTTTTGGACCCTTCAGAGGCTACTATAATGATTATATATTTATATATGCAGTGACATGGAATGTAACCTGCACTTATTCACAATTCTTGGCTCCACGTCGTTCTACAATAGTACTATCACTCCCTGCCCAACTTGTGCGTGCGGTTGCAAGAAGAACTGCGTCACGTAAGTACTGTATATTAGACTTAGAAATAGTATATATTGCGATCTATCATAAATATGCATATTTTTCGACCGTTTATTATGCAGGAGCAATTCTAAAAATGGTGGGAATCAACACACCAAGAAAAGATAACGAACCTTTGCTTCAATGCACTCATCACACAATACGAGTGCACTGGCACATAAAGATTAACTACAAAGATTATTGGCGCGTTAAAATTGCCATTACAAATTTCAATTATCGAATGAACTACACGCAGTGGACTCTCGTGGCACAGCATCCAATCTCAACAACGTGACTCAAGTATTCAGCTTCGATTACAAACCTCTCATTCCTTACCAATCCATAAGTAAGTCAAAACAGATATAGTCCTCTTCAAAAACATCACGAAATGAAAATGAATAATTTGTTATAATCTTGATATATATTTATGCAGATGATACGGGGATGTTTTATGGAATGAAATTCTACAATGATTTATTAATGGAAGCGGGAGAGTTTGGGAATGTGCAATCAGAGGTGCTTCTTCAAAAGGACAAGGACACGTTTACGTTGAAACAAGGGTGGGCGTTCCCTCGGAAAGTGTATTTTAATGGCCAAGAATGCAAGCTTCCGCCTCCTGATGCTTACCCGGTATTACCCAACTCTGCTATCGCGAATCGGGGTTTGGTTTTGTTGACTGCAGTTGCTGCATTTTGGGTGGTAGTGCTTGTTTGGTGATCATATTTATATGCCCTTTTGATGCTTGTCAAGTGGTCTATGTTGTTGTAGTTCTGCTGCTTATGGGCAACTGTTTTGATGTTTATAGATGTGCTTACAGAATGGTTTACTACATGGAAAAAGACTGAGATTGTGAATGGTTCAGTAGGTGTAGATTTCTATACAGAGCTTTGGAGTACAATTATTAAAAAAATTATACTCCCTCTACCTTTTAGACTGTCGTCCACTTCCTAAAATGGCAAACAATCTTTACTATTATTTCCGCTCATTCTCTCTCCTACTTACTTTTATACTCACAATACCAATCAACTTACTAATCCCTCTCACTCATTCTCTCTCATACTTTATTTTTAATAAAAATCTCGAGAAAAACTTGTTTACACAAACTTTCGTGTAAAACCTGTTTTCAGTGGCGGACCTAGAGCATCGCTTCAGCGGGTGCACAAATTACACTAAAATTTTAAATAATAATTTTCTTATACTATTACACCATAAAAAATTATAATTCTAATTATTTTTTGTGATTAATACACAAAACACTAAATAATTGTTTGTATTAACATACAATTGGCTTAAATAAAAAAATATCTAGCACAAATGATAGGGGAAATACATACTAACAGGCCCAAATTAAAATTGGTGGGTTGGGAGAGGGGGTAATTTGAAAATTTGAATAAAAAATAAAGCAAGAAAAAGGAGAGAGCATTTAACAATAGGGATTTGGGATGAAATTTAACTACTATGGGACTCAAACCCAGGTCCTTTGAACTTTGAAAGTAAGTATAGGATCTCCACCACCTAATCTAACCAAGTTTTATGTCTTGGGGATGCACTTTCTATATATATAACATAAATTTAACTTTTTTCCTTCTTAACAATAAGAAGTCACCAGGTGCACTTGCACCCCCACCTGGGCTGTAGGTCCGCCCCTGTCTGTTTTCATCCTTAATGTAAAACATAATAATCTTTTAATATAAAACTGGTTTTACACATTTCTTAGTGTAAAATAAGTTTTTCATAAGACTGACTCTTATTTTTATACTCACAACACTTACATCACTTCCACAATTTCTTAATCTTCGTACAAATGAGAAAGTGGGCATATACTCTGGGACGGAGGGAGTATTTCATTGCATATTTATAAAAAGATATACTCCCTTCGTTCCATAACAAATAATAACCTTTTTTTTTATGAAAAAACAATTTTTTTAAACATATTTGTCAATTTGACCCACCTGATTATTGATAAAATTTATACTATAATATCATTTCGGCCGCCTTTTATGTCAAATATCTATTTGATAAGTGTAATTTTCATTTCGTGAGCAATCTTGACCCCTTTAGCTAAAAAATTGGCTTCGTCGCTTTTTACAGAAAGATAGTCTTATTTAAGTTTTGATCATCATCGCAAGTATACTTTGACCACGCATCAATGGAAAATTAATATCACAATGAAATTTTAAAATTGACAATGATAATTAATTCTTCACTAGAATTGTTAGATTGACATTTATATTACTCCCTCGGTCCTAAAATACTTGTAGTTTAAGGAGTGGAGTTTTGTCTCAAAATATTTTTTTCATTACCCTTGTTTACCAAGTACTCCCTCCGTTTCATGTCACTTGAGACTAAAAATTTTGACACACAAATTAAGGAAAAGTAAGAGTGAGAAATAGTGGGAGGAGGTATTTGTGAGTATGAAAAATTAAATAGGAGAGAGAATAAGTGGGAGGAATAGTAAGTTGATAGGTGTTGTGAGTGTAAAAGTAAAATAAAAGAGAGAATGAGTGGGAGGAATAGTAAAGATTCTTTACCATTTTGGACAGTCTCAAGTCACATGGAACGGACGGAAAATGAAATAAGTCTCAAGTGACATGAAACGGATTTTTAAAAGTATTTGAGTTTTCTTTACGTATAATAATTACATTTTTTAATAGGTGTGAGAACCTCTAAAACTATAAATAATTTGATAAATAATTTGGGGCGGAGGTAGTAGATCACAATTCACTTAATCTATATAAAAAAAATGAGAATATTTGTTTGGGTGAAAAAAAAAAAGTTCTTTGACCGAGTTCTGTAAGCAGTGGGCAGCCGCCGCAAACATGGTAGGGGGAGTGAAGCAAGTATAAAACCCCTCACTAGAAATCGCCCCCGAAAATCACAATCTACCGTTAACCCAATAATCTTTATCTAGGGTTTATCTATTCTGTCAATTGTAAATTATCTGCTTCTTCAATTTGTTTCATCTGAAGCTTGAATTTGATGTAAGCAACCAGTAAAGTTATAAAAAAAAAAAAATGTCAATTAACCAAGAGATTTCATTTCATGTTGAAAGAATCAATTTTGTAGAGTTCTGGAGGGCTTAATTTGGGAAGAAATGGATAGCAATGGCGGAAGCAGCTTGGAGCAGACATTGCAAGAGGGGAAACTGCATCGGCACGTCAATACTCTAATTGTGGCTCATCTTCGCGACAACAATCTCCATCAGGTATTCCCTTTCCCCTTTCTCATTCTCATTCTCACTCACATTTTCATATTGTTGTTAAATTTGATTTCTACCTTGAAGCTGAACCTTTGATATTACTATATTTGATCTGGTAAATTTAATATTCCAGTTTTTTTGTAGGCTGCTAATGCTGTTGCTTCAGCTACAATGACACCGCTAAATGTTGAGGCACCTCCAAAGAAGCTTCTTGAACTGGTCTCTAAGGTTTGTAATTGTCTGCTGCAATCTTACATTTTTTATCAATAAAAGAGGGACCATGCCCCTAAGAAATTAACAGGGTCTTGCAGTGGAGAAAGATGAGATACTTAGAGGGGTTTCTTCATCTGCGTTCTTTGATTCAAGTATGGCAGTGCCTGCTGCATATGGCTCAATCCCTGCTTCACGTGTTGTTGATGTTGATTTCAGGTTGAACTCACTCTTCTTCTCTCCCCAACACCCTGTTCAATTTTGGTTCCTTTTGATACCATGATTTGCCATGTTGGTCAATAAGAAAAATGTTTTAGCAGTGCAAAAAACTTGAAACTTGTCAGTCCTCTACTTAGAAATTAAGAGTTGAAGATAGCTGTAATTAAGAATCGTATTGTTCATATTTCATTCGATCCAGATATTTGTTTATGGTATGACTAATACACATTCACATAATCAACACTTCTCCCGCTAGTCTTATTACTGCTATGAAGCAAATTTATTCACATAGCCTCTGATGCTCGGACTCTTTGATTTACCCCGCTGTACCCGTGTCGGACACTCGTATTTTAGTCTTGTCCAGACGAGTCCGGCGAGGTAAACCAAAGAGTCCGAGCACCTTAGCCCATAGCTTCTTCATGGCATACCAGGTTAAGGATCCTGAATTTTGTATGTTACTGGAGTATGATGTTCCACGATTTGGCTCCATCTACCTTTACTGAATCCTTAGCGAGTTACTTTTGGCCATCTGAGTCTAGCGAACCATTGCTAAATGCTCAACTTGATCGTGATCAGACTCCAATTTTTTATTTTTATTTTTGATCGGGGCCTAAGAGAAAATATTTGATTTTTTTTTTTCAAAAGTGAATAACGAATGAAGAGCCTTGGTGCAACTGTTGGAGTTGCTGCCATGTTTTGGGTTTGAAACGACAATTAGCTGCCTAATAGTGGGAGATCTTGTAGCCCTAAGTTGCGTTTAGCAGTGAATTACTAATGGCTGCACTAAATTCAAGGGAAGACTGTCTACATTAAGCCCATGTGGGTCCGGCCCTTCTCTAGACCCCCACTCATAGTGGGAGCTCTTGTAGCCCTAAGTTACCCTGTTTAGTAGTGAATTACTAATGGCTGCACTAAACTTATGAGCTCTGAATCCAAAGCAACTGCACTTTGGAGTGTCAGAAAGAAGTTCCGGATGTTTTGGGTTTGAAACGACAATTAGCTGCCTCTTCCCTGTATATGTGTTCCTATAAATATATTTGGTGCCCAAATAGTATTCCTTTTAATGTGGTTCAAGTCACCAATATAAAGGGAATATAATGAATACTATCATATTAAGTCTTTCTGTACGGCAGATTTTCACTGTATAGATACAACAATCATAATTTATATTTAGAGGCTTCAGGTCTCAGGTGAAAACTTTCATTCTTTGTTTAAATTTCTTGTATCTGGTTTCTTACATTTGATTTCCTCTAAATAGTTATCTATCGTGCTTTGTATACCTTCTGAAGTGTTATATATAAGCTGGCATAACTCGTCTCGACTTGTTTATAACTCAATCTGAAGTTAGATCTCTTAGTTAGTTGAAGTTTTTCTGAGCAGTGCTGTGCATGATACAAAAGGCTCGTCAAAGAATTTCCCTAAGCATGAAACTAGACATGTTTCAGAGCATAAGGTATGTTCATGAATAGAAAGAATAAAATTCTTATTTGGAATTAAACTATTGCCATATAAATGGAGAGCTTGCTTCAGCTCACTTAATTGTATAATTGGTTTCGCTTTGTAGAATGTTGCCAGATGTGCAAGATTTAGTCCTGATGGAAGGTTTTTTGCGTCAGGCAGTGCAGACACATCAGTTAAGCTCTTCGAGGTGAGAATCTGTTAATTTTAGGAGGTGCCATCATTTTATATATGAACTCTATCCGACTCATTGCAGCTATTTCCTTGTACAGGTATCAAAGGTCAAGCAAATGATGCTGCCAGATACAAGGGATGTAAGACCTGTTATAAGAACGTTTTATGACCATCTGCAAGTAAGTTTTAATTAATGAATGTTGTTATCCTTGATCATTTTTGTGAATTTTCACTTCGAAAAAGTATTTTTTGCTAGCCCCCTATACATCAAAATTAATGAGTTATTTCTGTGATGGTATCACTTTGAACACTTTTATGTGCAAAAAGTAGTTTAGGTTTTGATGAATTGATTTTTGGACAAGTGAAGGAGATCAGGGTTCTGGCTGGTGCAAAATAAATAGTAATTGACCTCATGTTTATTCCATTTACTTTATTTGTGGGTGCAGGAATGTAGTTTGTGTATCCTATTTTACGGAACCAGTTCTTCAACTTTAAGTTAGTTGGGAAATTTTCAAATAGCCTCGAATCAAGGTGGGAAATATAGAAATAAATTTTAAAAAACACCCAGAAACAGAAATACATAGATTATGGAATAATTTTTATTTGATCTTCTCCTAATTATGTTCATATGTGACTGGGGAATAGGCCTTATGACATACGATGTTTATCTGGAGGTTGGATGTGTTGCGCATTGTAGTCATTTTCTCATTTTTATTTTTTTTTGTAAATTGATGACTAATTATCAAAATGGCTAACCCATCTGAATTAGGCAATAATATCCAAGCAAGAAGTCGCTAAACTTGTCTTTCCAGTGCTGAAGCACATCTTGCTACTTTTTATGACTACGTGGATATTAATCTGAAATTATTTTTATCTGCCCATGAGTTGGTGAGTTTTGAAACTGTGGAGCAGAATTGGTCTTTTCATAATAAGATTGATCAATATATTCTTTCTTAAAATGGATCTTATTGTGTGTCATACGAACATAATGGGTGTTGAGATTTACAGTAGAATATTACAATTTCTGATCTTCATCTTCGTAAATGTGTTATATTCATGATCTATCTTAATGAAACGTATTATTCAACCATATCAGTTTTTTGCCATCATGTTTGATACTTGTGAAGAGAATAATTAATCATTACCACTATTTTCGTCTAATATGCTACTTTACTATCTGCAGCCAGTAAATGACGTGGATTTCCATCCTCAAAATACCATTCTGATATCTGGGGCCAAGGATTACACAATAAAGTAAGATTTATTTTCACGTAACTCCAGGACTGGTTTAATATCTTTTTTGATATGTATAACATAGTAATGCATACTATTCATACTGGTGATTTGGGCGCCTATGGAGATGGACTTGTTCCCTGCCCTCAGAAGTGTCTCACCACTACCTACTCTCTCTCTCTGTTCCAACCTAAGAATCTGCACTCTAGTTTTAAAGGTCAACATTGTGCTAGATCCTATTGAAATTTATCATGCCTTTATTATGGTTAGGAAATGAAATATTTTCCCATTAAAATTACATTGAGAATACATGAGTTGCAGCTTTTATTCCTATGAAACTAAAAGTTATTTATTTATTTATTTATTTATTTATTTTGTAAAAACTTGGTCAAAATCTAATCATCTTGATCTGTAAATGTCAAAACTGGATTCTATGCTTGGAACAGGAGTACTATCGTTTCGTTATCTGTCCTTCAGTTTTTCCATTAAAAGAATTTAGTGTTATGTGGTCATTCAGTTGGCCTGTGAATATTTTCGAGGATGTTAGTTCTTGTGTGAATTAATGAATCACACAGACCATCTTATTCATAACCTAAGTAGAAGCTTGGCTCTTCTCCATAACCCCATGCTTACCTCTCTCCCTTTGACGGAAAGACCAACAATGAGACAAGCTATGACTTTCAGTACCGCTAAACACTTTCCAGAAATCATATCCATTTTTGAAGTCCATGTAGTTCTGGTGCATTTAGTTTTTCATTGGGACAACGATTTAATTATACCGATAATAGACATTATCGCGTAATCTCTCCTGACGCAACTGGTGCATCTAATCCTCAAATTTTCTGCTTGAAGGTTCTTTGATTTTTCGAAAACAGTTGCAAAGAGAGCGTTTAGGGTTATCCAGGTTTGTTTGTGATCTCATTATATACTGTTTCATGATTTTCAGAATATTAGGTTATAAAATCATGTATGCTTTTAGATACCTTTTTCCCTGTCACAAATTTCTCATCTATTTCAGGATACACACAATGTTCGATCAGTATGTTTCCATCCTTCTGGAGATTTTCTCTTGGCATGTTCGTGCACTTCTTATTTATTATCTGACCCCAAATATGTCAGACATGTTTATGATTTTGGTCATAATGATTAGCCAGAATTTAAATGCTGCGCTTTATAATTGCATCAAGCCTTTGTACTTTTTGCATGCATTCTAATCAGGATGAAGAAAACTGCAGGCACGGATCATGCAATTGCCCACTTGTATGATATCAATACTTTCCAGTGTTACCTCTCAGCAAATGTCCAAGATATTGGTGCTAATGGAGCAATCAATCAGGTATCATGAACACCCTTTTGAACACATTTCTTGCATAATTCAATGATGGAGGAATTCAACTTTGCTGGTCACGCAGGTGAGATATTCAAGTACCGGAGGGATGTACGTAACAGCTTCTAAAGATGGTGCTATTCGGTTATGGGATGGGGTAAATAGTAATTGTATTCGCTCACTAGTTGGTGCACATGGAACAGCAGAGGCCACCAGTGCAAAATTTACCAAGGATCAAAGGTAAGATTTTGCACACCGGGAGATTTCAAAATTTAAATTCAAGATTGTACTTGGAAAACAATTTCGAAATCTAAATTCAAGATTATACTTTTATGACTTGGAACAACTCTTTTTCTAGGTTTGTTCTCTCCTGTGGAAAGGATTCTGCTGTGAAGCTTTGGGAAGTTGGCACTGGAAGACTGGTCAAACAGTATCTTGGGGCCACACACACTCAGTTGCGTTGCCAGGTACCAACTTTTTTCTGCACGCATTTGTGGAACATGAACTATAGCAGCTCCATGCATATATCAATAATATGGTCCGGTCCCACAATGATTTTAATTTAAAAAAAAAAAAAAAAAAAAACTATGAAATGCAGGCTGTTTTTAATGATACTGAAGAATTCATATTATGCATTGACGAACCTAGCAATGAGGTTAGTACAGCTCCTTGGATTTAACCTAGTTTGATTTTGCCTGTTCCAAACCAGTACTAAACTCATCTTTTTTGTGATATAGATTGTAATATGGGATGCTCTGACGGCGGAAAAAGTAGCAAGATGGCCTTCGAACCATGTTGGTGCACCCAGGTGGCTTGAGCACTCACCTGTAGAGGCTGCATTTGTTTCGTGTGGGACAGATAGGTCAATTAGGTTCTGGAAGGAAACTCTCTAGGTTAGGCTGCCTAGACTCATGATTGGCTCCTCGAATTTAAGATATCAAAAGGCAATATCTTGCTTGACTGGCGCATTGGGGTCAAAGAACCAAGTGGTTGACTGGTCAACAAGACACTCCCCCGATTCTCACAACTGCAATCAAGCAATACGAAGAACTATCCATTAGTATTATCGTGTTTGTGTTTGAGTTGTTTTGTAACTTGTACCAGGGCAGCCATTGCTAGCCTGAATCATTTAACTCTGTGTCTTGTTTCATTCCTGGAACCTAACATCTTTGAAATAAAGCTTCTGGGAGTATTAGATTAAAAGCAAACTCTTTTTTTTTTTTACTAAATTGCGTTCAGTTGTGCTACCTCTGTTCCTCAATGAGTGTCCATTTAAAAAAAAATCCCTAAACGTAGCCATAGAGAGATCATTAAGGCTGTCTCTATGTACTCACGTTACTCAACGTGCTTAAAACTTCCTTTCTTGATTATCCCTCAAAGTAAGAAATGGACTTTCGTTTTGAGACTTAGGGATGCAGGGAGTAGCATTTATATATACTTCAAAACAAATACTTCCAATATCAGCACAACAGAGAGCAGATACCAGAAGATTTAACCTCGCATACACAGCGTAAAAGAAGCTTAAGGGCAATCAAGATCACAATTCAACCTTAAAATATAATGGGCAAGTTGATAAAATAAAATAAAATAAAATAAAAAAATTGTACATATTTGAACCATGCCAAATGTTGTGAAAGTTTTCTGATTCTGGTTTAAAATAAACAAAGGAAATATCTCATATGAAACTAATGGTGCTGGAATTCATTATACAATTTTGAAACAAAACAACATAGTTGCTCTCGTCCCAAACAACGCCTGAGCAAGCCAAAACTGAATGTATTATTTCCTCAAAAGGTTCAATTCCTGAGTTTCCTTTCTAATGTTGACAACAACAAAACCAAAAGAAAAAATGCAAAGAAATGGAAACTATCAAAGCACTATTAACTAACCAAAGTCAACCGTAGCCCTGCAAGTTTAGGTCAAGACACGAAAAAATTGTAAGTGCTTAATAAGCTCGCCTTGTATTTCGTTTTGGCTTCTTCACAAAACTTAATCGGATTTTCTTAAGCCGCCTCCTCTTCCTGGCCATCTTTTCCGGCAATGTTTCTCGTTTCTTCTCCTTCTTTACAACCACAGATTTCTTCGCAAATCTCAGGTCCACCTTATACTCTTTTGGTGCCACTGAAATAGCACTACTCTCAGCTTCCTTGTAAAGAAGGTTTGCCTTATCCACACGGCCATGAGCACACAATTTACCCATCAACAAGTCATAAGTCTTGATTCCCGGCTTACATCCATCTTCCTTCATCTTTGCAAAAATAATCATAGCATGCTCCACCCTCTCAATCCCGCACAAAATCTTAAGAAACTGATAATATGCCTGTTTGTCAAGAGCATTACTGAAACCAGCAGATTTCATCCTATCAATCATCTCATCACCCTCTCCAATCCTAGCAGCCTGATACAAACTCTTGATCAAAGTAAGAAAGGTTTCCTCATTAGGATGACATCCCCACTCACCCATCCTATTGAACAAATTCAATGCATCCTCCGTCTTTCGAATTTTACATAAATTATTAATTAACACATTGAAAGTTTCCACATTTCTCGGAACACCAGCAACATCCATATCAATCAACACTTGCTCTGCCTCGGATTGAAGTCTAAATGGATCCTTCTTCCTACAAAGCTTACAGACACAATCAAGAATGGCATTATAAGCCACAGCACCAATCTCAAACCCTCCTCTACTCATCTCCTGACTCAACCTACGAGCCTCCTCAAGCTTCCCATCAACACACCACCCTTTAATCAAGCAATCACAAACATACTCATCAGGGAAAAACTCATTTGCCAATCTCTTTACCATTTTCTCAGCATAACTAGCATATCCATGGTCACACAATTTCGATACAATCAATTTCAAAGAATCCAAATTACGAGCAAACCCATAATCTTTATCCATTTTATCAAAGAAAGAGACTACCTGCGTTGGTCTACCAGCTCTAACCAGGCGATCAATAGAAGCTTCAAAAGTTTTGGGCCCAGAAACCCCTTGACTAGCCACAAGAACTTCATGAATTGCCTTAAAATCTTTCCGACGGCCAAAATAATCAAGAAAGTAAGACAATGATTCGTCCGTGAGCTTAAAATTGGATCTCGAAGCAACCCATTTTTGAAAATCAAGAACCGCACGGCCGGCATCGGGGGAAAGATTGAGTGTTTCGAGGATCAGGGTAGGGGTTAGAGTAATGTGAGAAAAGATGAGATCGAGGCGTTGAGGGAGAAGGAGAACCTGGTCTTTAAGGAGCTCTGAGGAGAGAGCAAGAGCAGTATCTTGTTCTGAATTTCCCTGAAACGGCTTCAAATCATTTACGCGAGAAAACGAGTTGGAATCGCTGCCTGTGTCGGAAGAGAAGGGTTTATAGGCGGAGAGAGAAAATGGTGAGTTCCGATGGGGAGGAGAAAGAAAGTAGGGTTGTGGACATTGACGGTGAGCTTGCGACGGCGTTGTAGGGGAGAAGCAACGGAGAAGGATTGTTCGGATCTGGACCGCCGGCGGCAATGAGTTGGTAAGTCTACGCATTTTCACTGTTGTTTGAGGAAGAGAGTGGCGGAGGGAGGCTGAGCTTCAGCTCTCTCTGAAAACCTAACTGGTACTGAATTCGGATGACCCGGATAAAGGCCCGGTTTTGTCAAAAGACAATATTGCCCTTGGGGTATTTATGTCTTTTCATACCTAATAACGGATTGGGAGAGCAGAAAGAAGTGGATAGAGAGATCAAACATGATGTGGTATTGATAAAAACAAATATTAAATCCAAAATATTTTTCATTTCTTGTAAGCTGCTTCCTCTTCTTCTCCTTCTCCTTCTGGGCCTGAAGAAATTCAAGAAGGTACCATTACTATACAATATTCTGGTAATTGATAATTGTTTGGACTAGCCATTGCTCAATTATTTTCAATGGGTTCTGCATTTTTCTTACCAAAATTAGCTCTTTTCTTGACCTCATTGCTACTATTTGTTCTTACTGCAATAAGTATTTGCAAAGAAACTATTTTTAGCATTGGCATGGACAAATGCTTACTATGGAATTGTTTTTGAATTTCATCTTAATTGTGCTCAAGAGAAATATTGGTTTTGGACAACCAAGAAAAATGATAAAAGAAAATGTGTAATACCCATTAACCTTTCCACTTCCTCCTGGCAATGCATTAGAGAATTTCGTGTGTGTGGGGGGTAATTTGGTTCTTATACTTGATTCTTGAATGGTAAAGTACATCGACTACACGATAAATAGTATAGGCCAGTGGCGGAGCCAGGATTTTTTTGCCAAAATCCTGACTCAATGGGGGCCATTGCCCCCATATGCTTGGCTCTCCCTCCGCCACTGGTACAGGGGTAAGCTCTGATATTGAAGTTTGATACCTTTCTTTTTTTTTTCTTCGTAATAGTGAAAGAACGAAATGGTGTCTTTACAACAACCTACAATCCATCAGACATTGTTGCCGAAAGCATCTACTCAGGTTCTACTTCTTCATTTTATTTTTCTTCCCTACAGTAATACTTATACATATTCATTTGCTATCCGTATCTTTAAGTTAGCCTACTTTTTGCATCAGCTAGGGTTTTATAGGCAAGGCCAAATTCGAAGAGGCATTTCCTTTCTTGTCAAGGCAGAGCAAGCATCAGTAACTTCAAACTCCCTCCATCAAGGTAAGCTTTTGCTTTATGCCCTTTGTTCTTGGTTAAACTACTCATACGCAAGAGTTTAAGTTTAAGATTTGTATAACTACCTGAATGTCACTCTCGTTGGTGTCTTGATGGCTTGATAGAAATGCTTGGATTGTTTAACTGCTGCTTGATCTGATAGAACTTTTCTCAGAAGAATGTTTTTGATATGGTATCTGTTAGAAAACCTTTTTTTTCAAAGTGAAAAATGAACTAATGACTTTACCAATATTCAATTATAATCACCCCCGGCTGTCCCTAAATCAATGTCTTTTTCAGTTTCCGATGAGATTAATGAAGTTGACTTGCAAACACATTAAGTAGCATGTATGCATAAATACCCATAGTGAGGAGACTGTGACTTTACCAATATTCAATTAATAAAAGGACACTCATTAGGGACAATTCTTTGTTCATTTTCTTTAATGGATGCACATTTAAGAACGGAAGGAGTGTATATATTATATGGTTAAAAGCAGTCCGGTGATATGGTACTGTACAACAACAACAACAAAACCTTAGTTCCAAAATAATTTGGACTTGGCTAACATGAATCATCATATGTCATCATGAGAGAAAAGATGGACAAAAAATAAATTAAATTAAAAGAAGAAATAGGTGGGAAAAAATTTAGAAAATGAAAAAAAAAGAAGAGAAAAAAAAAATCAAAACTATGAATAAATGTAAATAAATGACTCCCTCGTCCCATAACTATGTGCACAAATTGCCATTTTGGGTGTCCCATTGATAAGTCATTCACTTCCTAAAATGGCAAAGAATCATCTCACTTTCATTCACTCATTTTCTCTCACACTTTACTTTTATACTCACAACACCAATCAACCTACTATTCCCTACCCCACTTTCTCTCTCATACTTCACTTTCCACACTCACAACAACTCCTCACTACTATTCAACCCTTAATTCCTGTGCAAAACCCATTTTGTGCACATAGTTACGGGACGGATGGAGTATATAATAGATAAAGGAAATGAAAATAATAATAATAATAATAACATAAAATATAAAAAAAAAAGTAAAAAATCAAAGTAAAAATCAACCCCCATCACCCACAAGAATTTTTCCCTCCACTCTGGCCTCTTCAACGCCATATTTTCATCCAATCTAGGTAAACTCATATCATTTTCAATCACCCTAATCCAATTTTGCTTGGGTCTTCCCTTACCCCTCTCCATTTTATCACTTCACCACTCTTCAGGCCTCTTAACTGGTGCATCACTTAGTCTTTGTCTCACATTACTAAACCACCTTAGATGATTCTCCCTCATGTTATCCTCAATGGGCGCAACTCCTACTTTACCCCTGATCACCTCATTCCTCAATCGAACATTTCTTGTATGCCCACACATCCATTGTAGTATACGCGTCTCCGCTACATTCATCTTATGAACGTGACAATGTTTCACGCATTTAGTGCCATAAAGCAGCGCCGGCCTAATTCCCGTGCGGTAGAATTTTCCCTTTAATCTATGGGCCATGTCGGGATCAAATAGAAACCCCGTGGCACTCTTCCGCTTCAACCAACCCGCTTTAATCCTATAAGCCATATCTCCATCCAATTGTCCATCTTTTTTTATAATAGATCCAAGATAGCAAAAAAAAAACTCAGAAGCATGAATAATATTTTTATTGAATGTGATCACCTCTGCCTCCCTGCTTCCAACTCTGCTAAACTTACACTCCAAATATTCAGTCTTGCTTCTGCTCAGTCTAAAACCTCGAGATTCCTAAGTGTGTCTCCACAACTCCAATTTACTTTCAAAACCCTCTTTTGTCTCATCAATCAGCGCAATATCATTTGCGAACAACATACACCATGGAATATCATCTTGGATTTGACCTCATCAATTTGTCCATTATTAGAGCAAACAGAAAGGGACTAAGTGTAGAACCTTGATGCACTCCAATCGTAATAGGAACCTCTTCTGTCTTCCCAACACTAGTCCGTACATGAGTACTAACTCCTTTATACATGTCGTTGATAATGTCTATATTTCTTTGAAACGCTTTTCTTTTCTAAAACCCACCAAATTACCTCTCTTGACACTTTATCATAAGCCTTCTCCAAATCAATGAAAACCGTAACCAAATGTTTCTTTATATCCCGATATTTCTCCATGGTTTGTCTCATAAAATAGATTGTCTCTATAGTCGATCTTCTCGGCATAAATTCAAATTGGTTAACCGAAATATTTACAATTCTCCTTAGCCTTTGTGCAATCACTCGTTCCCAAAGTTTATTTGTATGGCTCATTAGTTTGATCCTCCGATATTTGACACAATCTTGTTGAACATCACCTTTGTTCTTATACAGAGGGATCAGAGTATTTTTCCTCCACTCCAATGGCATTGTGTTATTTCTGCATATCTTGTTGAATAGTGTTGTTAACCAATCTATTCCCCTCTCCCCAAAACATCTCTAAACCTCAATTGTTATTCCATCCGGCCTTACGGCTTTCTTCAATCCCATCTTTTTCATTGTCATTGACTCATTTCCACTTCACCCTTTTGAATTCTCCGCATAAATCTCGATTAACCATACTAGAAGGGATATTTATATATCCAATATCCTGCTCTTGATTGCCATTAAACAAGGTATCAAAGTACGAACTCCATCTATCTTTTATGCCCTTATCCCCTACCAAAACTCTTTAGTTTACATCCTTCACACATTTAACCCTCTCAATATCTCGTGTCCTCTTATCCCTCATACGAGCAAGTATATAGATGTCATTTTCCCCTTCTTTTCTATCTAATCCATCATAATTTCCTGATTCATCTTTGCTCTTGCGTCTCTTACTGCTATCTTTGCTTCTTTTCTAGCCTCCTTATACTTCTTATAGTTCTCGTCGCACCTACATTTTCCCAATAGTTAGTATATTCTCGCTTGCTCTTTATTGATTGCTTTACTTCCCCGTTCCACCATGATGTGTTCTTACTTGTTGGCACGCTTCCTTTAGATTCTCCAAGGACTTCTTTCGCCACCTCCTTTTTGTATTCGCCATCTTAGTCCAGGTCGAATCTATATCCATATCTCATATTACCCGACCAAATACCAGTAGCAGCCATATTAGCTAAAAATCTATGTTGATTCTCCCCTTGAAGTCTCAACCACTTGATTTTAGGGTCTACTTGTGGTTTTCTCTTCCTTGCCTACTTCGAAAATCAAGTACCACAAGTCTATGTTGTGTTATTAATGTACTCTCACCCGGAATTACCTTGCAATCTGTGTAACTCTTTCTACAAGCATTTCTTACTAAGAAGAAGTCAATCTGACTCGCATTACCTCCAATCCTCTAGGTCACCAAGTGAGATTGTCTCTTCTTAAACCAAGTGTTCATTATACTCAAGTCATATGCCATCACAAAATCTAGGATACCATTTCTTGCTTCATTCCTCTCCCCAAAACCAAAACCTCCATGAATGCTCTCAAAGTCGTGTCGACTTGACCCCACATGTCCGTTAAGATCGCCACCAATGACTAACTTCTCACTACTAGGTATCCGTTGCACTACCTCCTCCAAATCTTACCAAAACTTTTGTTTTATAGATGCATCCAACCCTACTTGTGGTGCATAGGCACTAATAGTAGTTATAATACCTTTGTAAGAAAGCACTTAATATTTGATGGATTATATGTCTGGCCCATACAATGTGACTAACTTGTTTGCAGAGATTCAATTTACTCTCAGAAGGGGTGTGATCACTTGGCATATATATATAGAGAGAGATGTTTTTATTTTATTTTCTCAAAGGAAGTTGCTTAACCTCTTAGGAAGAGGAAACAGTGATTGGGTTTTATGACAGAACAAATGAAACCCATAGAATTTCATTGACCTGAAAAGTTATGATCGATTAATATGGACATGGACCTTGACTTCATGTAATATCTGCGAATATTTTTCATTAATGCGGCTAAATTGAACACTGATGCTGAGATTTCAGAACTGAATGCTTAAAGATGTCCAACTTTCGACCATATCGCCATACTACCTCAAACATATCACAAGTGTCTAACTTTTGCACAGATAAAACTGGGAGGCGTCAATTGATTGCCGCTGGGACTACAATTACCCCTTGGTTTCTGCTGTCTTACCAGAACTCAACAGCATGTACGTAATATTCTTTTCATTTCTCTGCTTTAACCAACACGTTTTTAATCAAAATTCTTAATTATCCTCCCCTTCAATTTTTACTCGAAACTTCCTTTTGTTTTCGTTTTTATTTTTACTTCAAGGAGAATTTATTCGTTACTAGCAATGGCTTCCTAAGAGTAAACCTTTGATGTGGCTCAGTTGCTGCAGAAAATGTCAAGGGATTTCTGCCAGTCACCGATAAAACAGATGGATACTCCTTTATATATCCCTTTGGATGGCAGGTGCGCATCTGGTTCAAGTTTGTGCCATAATTTAGCTAACCTGTTTTATTTTACCTTTATTTGGTAACAATCTCAAGCAATCCTCAACGATGTAGAAAATGCTTGTTTAACTGTTGTTTGATTCTCTTTTTTCCTTGTGTCTTGAGCAGGAGATACTTGTTGATGGCCAGGACAAGGTATTTAAAGACGTTATTGAACCATTAGAAAATGTCAGCGTGAATGTTTTTCCTACAAGCAAACAGGATATTCGAGACCTTGGTTCCCCAAAAGAGGTTTGCTTTTACATCCATACAATGTTTGCACAATTCAGAAAATAGCACTCTAGCATCCATGGATTTTCATTTGCTTTATTTTCGTACATACCTAGTAAGGATGACATCGATAATATTTCTTGTATTGTTGCTGCAGATGCTATTTACTAAGAAAAATTATGTTAGATTAATGTCTTTATAATTCCAGGTAGCAGAAGCTTTAATTAAAAAGGTCTTGGCTCCCCCTACGCAGAAGACAAAACTAATTGATTCAAAAGAGGTCAGATTTCATCATATCAAATGGCTTATTTACATTTCAACATTTTTAACCAGTGATTGAGATTCTTGTTGACTTCAAAACTGATTGGACGTTACTGCATATTACTACCTCCGTCCCAAAATGAATGTCCAGAAAAGTTCCAAATTTGCTCTTGATCAAGAGAAAATTTGTGCTTTTTCAGACGTTCATTTTGAGACAGAGGTAGTATCTACTTCATGAAAGGCAGACTGGTTGACTCTCTTAAACCTTCTCCAACTTTATTTTTGTTTACTCTTAATCTGAAATACTTTTTCATCTTTTGTCGACAATATTCCTTTTCCTTTCACTGTGGTCACTGATCACAAGTGAAATTGCTGTCTAAATTATTGTATGATTACTGGAAACCATGACTGTTATATATGACAACGGTCAAACTATAGCGCTCTAGGGGCTGGACTTCTCTGACTGATTAATGTTACATTTTGTTTTGCCATTTGTTTGGTTATGATAATGAAGACATAAATTTCAAATGGAATATTAGCAAACGTTATTGTCTTATTGTAAATTGTGTTGAGTTCTGCAATAATGTACATACTGATTATCCAATGTTCGTGAATACAGAATGATGTTGATGGAAAAGCATATTACACGTTTGAGTTTGTTGCTCAAGCCCCAAACTTTACTCGACATGCTCTAAGCACAATCTGCATTGGCAACGGTATGAAAGTTATTAAATATCCAATAAATACATTTACTTATAAATTACTGATTTGATCCAATAACTGGGACTTCGAACAGATTTTCTTATTACTCCCTCCGTCCCAAAAGATAGTTCCATTTCCTCTTTTGCTTGTCCCAGAAAGTTAGTCCATTTCCAAAAATAAGGCTTTAAAATCACTGAATTTCCAAAACTTACAACATATCCTTAAAATGTTTGAAAAGTCAAAACGGACTATCGATTTGGGACAGTGGGAGTACATCTTTAATCAACATTTATCATTAAGAGACGTAATTTTATGCAGGTAAACTTTACACTTTGACAACGGGGGCCAATGAGAGACGGTGGGGCAAGATGAAGGACAAACTGTACACCGTGGTTGATTCCTTTAAAATCTTTAATGTTTGAGGAGGGCAAGGTACCACATCCATGTCCATTATTCTTCTTCTCATTTCTTGTTTATCCTCCATTGTTTCAACTACAGGCTAATCCATCTTTATGGTTGAGCATTTTTGTCATGATTTGTTCAAATTTCTGTGTTTGGTGCATATTATAAGTTAAAGCTATGTCTAAATGGCAAATCCATTGTTCATAATTCATATCTCACCATGTTATTTAGAATTATTACATCATCTTCAGTTTTTCACAACACGGTGGCCATTATTATAGTTTCATGGCAAGACGACAGCAAAAAAACTCTCATCTAAACTTCCCAAATATGAGTGACCGTCAGTACTCTCGTGAAATTCACTTACGTTCATTCCAGCATAAGGGGGGCCCCAAACCGATTCTCTCAACTTTCTTCCAGATTCATCTATTGTAAGCCCTTTGCGAACCAGTATTTCTCTGTCAAATGATTCTAGGTTACATGAAACTGAGAAAGATCCATTATTGTCAGTCTTTATGTTCCCCGGAGATGGAATATCAATCAAAAATAGTTCTGATGTGTCAGCTTTCGGACCTTTGAGCCAATACTTTATAATTCTTGAACCAGTGTGCTCTGAAACAAGAACGTACGAGCCATTCTTACTCACTCCTACTCCCCCTGCTCCTAGAAGACCGCTTAGCAAAACTCTTGCTTGTTTAGAATGTGGATTATATTCTATCAACCTACCCGTTCTGTCGTTGCTAGTCAAAAACTCTTCTCTCTGACTACATCAAGAAACATAGTATTCAAAACAGTTAGTTTACTTAGTACACATAATTTGTGCTACAAAACTTGTACTATGTTTGTGCCATGTACCTTAGGTAGTATTCAGTGCTCATTTCCGTAACGTAAACATTTCCTGTCGTTTGATCGACATCTAAACCATCGAGCCATTTGAAAGTTTTCCCATCTGCAGCGTTGAGAACTTGTGTCGCACGCCCTCCTGTAGGCCCCACCACGCATAGACCGTAGTACGCATCAGCTATGTATAGCTCATTGGTGACATTATTGAACCCCAAACCTAGTGCTCTCCCACAAACAGGTCCGAGAGCCGGTTCACTTTTTCCATCGCACAATTCATTATTCCTGTGTGGAGAGGCATAGGCAAAGGAAACGTAGTCACCCTGACGGCCTTGAAACTTGAGAATTCTTCCGTCGTTAACACCCGTGTAGGGTCCATCACCGTTCGAGTCAAACGCAAAGGATTCAGGACCTCCAGATGGTACTTGAATGAAGTACTTCATCATGGGGACGGGGATGGAGATAGTTACAGAAGGGAGGTAGAATAGGGAAACAAGAAAGATGGAGAGTATAACCATGGCTTCAAGCCTGGACATTGGAGAGGGTATGGTTTCTTGTACAAACAAAAATGAAGTATTTGCTGTTATTTATATATACTGCATTCATAAGTAACTTAATCTTGAGTTCCAGTGCACTGGAATGCTAATGCTAATCTTTGTGTGAGCTTAAAATGTGGAAACAGTCTGGCAGCAAATTTTTCATGGTATTGGAGTAGGAGTACTAAACTTGGGCTTTTGAGTGTAGCTTGTAGATAATGTCAATGTAGGCTGGCACAAGCAGGCTTTACGGGCTTTAGGCCCGGCCCTTTGATCAGGCCCGTTCCACCATAAGGGATCGGGCCTTTTCTTTAATATTTTGTGTGAAATGACAAAAATGTCCCTAAAAGTGTTGTTATATCACCATTTCAGGGGCATCTTCGTCATGATATACTAAATAATCAAAAGGGCGGGCTTGACGGAATGTGGGACCGGACGGCCCTGGCCTGCATGAAAAGCCCTAGGTCTGGCCCGGCGCTTAGGCCCGCGTTGTTACGGGCCGGGCTAACCCGTATGACTAACTGGTTGTACTGGGCTGGGCTGGGCTTAAGTGGGTTGAGCTCACCGGGCTCAGGCAAGTTATGGCCATCTCGTGGAGCCAACAAAGTAAATGGTTTGCCTCCTTATGGGGGGGCGGGGTGAGGCAAGACCATTTCCTCTCTCGTCAATATTTGTTTATGTGTGTGTGAGACCGTCTCACACAGACTCCCTCGTTAATTAATTAATACCTTCATCCCAGTTTAAGGTTCTTATTATTTTATTTTGTCTAAAGGATCTTTGAGCAATAATTAAAGGTTAATCTAATTATCCAAATGAAAATCTAAAACTTGTTATTGGTACACCATTATATATACTATCAATAACAACAAGTTTTAGATTTTCATTAAAATAATTAGATTAACATGTAATTATTGCTCAAAGTTCCTTCAGACAAGCAGAAAAAAAAAACTAGGAACCCTAAACTGGGACGGAGGGAGTATATATTTCGGGTCAGAACTCGTTAAAGCTGAAAGAACCAAAATGTTAAACAAAATAAAATCATGATTAACACTAATCATTAGCAGTATTATTGTAATGGCATTGATCAAGTAGAAAATTCAGAACCAAATGGATTGCTTTTGTGGCTTCACCAGCAGAGACATTGATGGTATACAAGATTGGAAGCATGGCTCTATCTTCTGAAGAACAATTATGATCATAAAACATGATTGAACAGATCAATTTGCTTGCAAGCTGTCTAATTATAACAGTGTTACTATTATAATTAAAGTGGCATTTGAAAAGTGGGGTTTTGGTGTTAAGTTGATTCTTTGATCATATATGTTGTACTCCCTCCGTCCCATACTTATTGCTACTATACCAAATGGGAATCTACGGGGATTAAGAAAATATGTTAAAAAGGTTAGTATTGTGAGTGGGTACGAGAGAGGAAATAAGTTAGTGGATAGTTGTTGTGAGTGTGTAGGAGAGAGAAAATTGAGCATTTATTTTAGGTAAGTAGCAATAAGTATGGGACGCCCAAACGGAAATAAGTAACGATAAGTTTGGGACGGAGGGAGTATACTATTATAAAAGCTATAACCTTAATTAACAAAGTTAGCTAACTAAGTTTTATGAATCTGACAGCCTAGTACAACTTGCCAACTAGTAAACCCTAAATTTATACCTTAATTAATTATGGTCCCTAAGTGGCCCGATTAGCCGAGTGGAACTAATCATCTATTGTTATCAAGATAATTCTATGCAAGCAAGTGTGCTTAAGGAATCATAAAAAGGGGGAGAGATTATTTCTTATGTTCTTTTTGTTTAAGAGAAATAGCTAGGAATGCTGAATGCCAGTCAACATCATCCATAGTCCCAATTATATGTGAGTTTATAATAGGTATATCCCTCTCCGTCCCGGAATAAACGTGATCGTACGCTGACAAATTAGTATTTTTAAGGTTTTTTGGTTATGTTTTCTTGATCGTCCCGATCAATTAATGGTGTAAAGTATTTTTTGCTCACAGAACGGCTATTTGCCCTTTCCACGGCATTGATCTGGTTGTGTCTACTAAAATTGGTAGTTTAGGAAGATCCTAACGTTATACCTTATTTTTTGGAATGTAATATTTATTTTGAAACGAAATAAAATGAAAATAAGAAAAAAAGAAACTAACTCAACGGTCCCCTCAAAGTGATCATTCTTCTTGACTCTTGAGACTAAGCTCCGGCTTCCATTATTTTTGAGTTGAAGAAATAAGAAAAGTGAGTCAAGGTAGCCCATTGACCAAGTACAGTTGGACCATCTTCTAAATGATGATGATTACAATCATAAGGAAAAGTTGTGGAAGGGGTGACAAATATAGTCATGTTGAATATGACTTATGTGTAACTCGAAATTTATAGTTAAAAAATTTCAACACCGGATTTGTTACGTTGCAGTAGTCAGTGTCCAAATAAAAGTTAAATTTGTCTGTTAAAACTATGGGCGACCGGAATCAAATGGTTGTTTGTGGGACTAACAGCAGACTCTCATTCAAACCCACCCCAACACACACACACACACACACAAAAAATCCTTATCAAATATTGTAAGCAAATCAGCAATTTCCCTCAGCAAAGTTCTATATCTCAAATTTACAAATGATATATCATGCGTGTTCTTATAAAATCTAAGATATAATGTGTTCCTTTGTCTCGGAAAATTAGTATCTTCTTTTTCGTTTTTACTACGAATAAACTTTGAGCAATGGATTAGATTACTTTTAGTTATCTTAATTGAGAATCTAAAACTTGATATTGATAATATTTATAATGATGTGTCAATAGTAAATTTTAAAATTTCATTAAAATAATTAAAAATAGCTTAAGTTATTGTTTAAAGTTAAAATTGATCGATTAACTTTTCGAGATAAGTGGGAGTAAAATATTTAAGGCGTACTCCTTTTGTTCCAATTTAAACTTCAAAAACAAATTGGGTTTAAAAGGTGATGTGTTGTGAGTGTAGATTAGGGATGGCAATTTGACCGAAACCCGAAGGCGATCCGCCCCGAAAAAGTAGGGTTCGGGTTGCAGTTTTCATGACCCGAGCGGGTTAGGACCGGTTTCGAGTTTTGATATTGACCCGCCGTGATCCGACCTGACCCGCACCCTCATGTACAAAGTCAAGATATTATGTTAGTTAATCATATTATATGTTGTTCAATTTATTTTTATAGTTGTTTTTTAGTGAAGTTTGATGATTTTAAACTAATTTCTATAACTATTAAAATTTAAGCTTAGACATATATTGGGCCAAACAAATATGAGCTGAAAATTTTATAATTTAATACGCTTCGGGTCGGGTTGGATTCCCTTAACTTCGGGACAGGTTCGGGTTCGGGTCCCTCCTTTTGCCATTAGAGCCGGGTTCGGTTTTGACGAAACCGGCTCCGAACCCAACCCATTGTCATCCCTAGTGTAGATGGTTTGGTAGGAGAGAGAAAGTGGAGTAGAGAATAGTTAGTGGATAATTGTTGTGAGTATGACATGTAGAGCCTACAAATAAAGAAGTATAAAAAAAATCATTTAGGTTTTGAATTTTAAAATGAGACACTTAAAATGGAAGTTTTTAAAGTTTAAAATGAGACGTGGTGTATACTAAAAGCACCATTTGACAAGTTATTCATGGGCAGCTTGCTAGCCAACTGATTGCACTTAGTGATATTGAGCATGATGATCATTGGTGTTAAAATCACACGATTAGATCATCATTTATCCTTGATCACCCTTTTTAAAAAAACAGCATAAGGAATAATGATTTGAGTGAGTCTTGTGAAAAACGTGTTTTTCCTTAAAGAAAGGAAAAACGTGTTTTTCAAAGACGCTAGGCATTATTATTCGAAACAAAGGGTGGCATTTTCGTAAATACTGGCAACCATAGTAAATGCCCAGTGTTAATATTACAAAAGCCAGTGATTTCATACTGGCGTTTTATAAACATGAAACTGGTACTTTTCTTAAGTGCCAGTGGTAATGTTAAAAATTGTCAGTAAGTACACTGGCACTTTTTTACATTGATACTGGCACTTATTAAAAGTGCCAGTGGTAGTGTCAATAAGTGTCAGCCATTACACTGGCACTTTTTAACATTGATACTGGCACTTATTAAAAACTGCCAGTGGTAGTGTCAATAAGTGTCAGTGTACATGTACTGGCACTTTTTTACACTACGACTGGCACTTCCGATCAGCGCTAAAACAACTTCCCGTTAATTACAAAAATGCCACCGCGCCAACTTAAAAACACGTTTTACGCCTCCTTAAGGAAAAACACGTTTTTTCCCGGATTTTCTCTAATGATTTAGGCATATAACTTAATACTCCCTAGTCCCTCCGTTGTCCCAGTCAAAGATTTGATAATCTCATTTGACTATTCAGCCATTTAAATAATTTATCCATTTTTTCATAATTATTTTCAGCGTGTAAAAAAAAAAAAAAAAAGAATGACGCTAAAAGCATGTGAGTAATATTATTTATTGTGGACAGTTAAAAAGCCTGAGGTCAATTTAGGAAGTTAATGGTTTTTAACGTTCAATTATACATCAATCAAAAAAAAAAAAAAAACGTTCAATTATACAAATGAGTGTGGGACGACTAAAAATAAAAAGAAAGACTGTCATTTTGAGACTTGAGATGGTATGAGTATTTACTAAAGTTAAATATACGACTTGCAGCCTAATTTTTCTTATTAAACTACTCATTTTGCCCCCATAATAAGATCAAACCTTTTTCTTTTTTTTCTTTTTTTCTTTTTTTGAGAAAACGATAGATTAAGTTCATTCACAATTTAAAAAGAGATGACACTCCACAAAGGTCGGAGGCTCACCCCAAATTTCAATAGCAGTTCCAACACTTAATCTACAACAACAAGATTCGTGATCTGAATCTTGAGACGTACGGATACCACTCCAAGCAAAACTTGGACACTGCCACAATTCGGCATTTAAGAAATCTCTCCACGAGTAATATAGTGTGTTGAGTCTTTTATATGCAGAATCCGGGTTGACGAGAAAACGCCAACCAGACATCTCAAAATTCACGAACAATCTTTGTGCAATTAAGACATTGGCAACCATTTGATTGTGAGAATATACTAGAATCGTCGCCATTTCAAACTGAAATCAACAACAAACAAACAAAGGCTCTCACAAAGGAGAGAAAACAATTGCTCTCAACGAAGGAGAGAAATTTATTGAAACCACAAAAAAACACAAAATCATAAATCCTAAAAAGCAATGGAAAGTAGTAGTCGAAATCCGACAAGGAAACGCTGAATCTCGACCACCATTGATCGGGGCAAAAGCAAGGGAGACGGAAGTTTGCAGAGGGAGAGAGAGTTTGGGAGAAGACAATTTTTTTTAGGGGTAACTTACTTTGGGTTTAAGATCAAACCTTTTGAGGAATGTATTTAACATATTTATACAATTTTTTTACCATAGTAAAATAGCGCTAAAAATATCTTCTTATTTACAAGCGTGATACTCATATTGGAAGGGCAAAAATGAGAGTTTAGTGTGTTATTTAAGTCTACACATACTGTTAGTGGGCACTAAAATCATCCATAGACTTTTGTGTAGCCTTGTGGTAGACCAAGTTTGCTCGAAAGAATGAGGAATAGACTTGAACTTTAAGCATCTACTGATGTAGCGTGATGCTACAATAAGATTAAAGTCTATGACGACTTTGAACAATCGTCATAGAATCGCAGCGGAAAATCACCCCTAAGAAAACCCTAAGGAATTCTTAAAACAAAACGAAGAATTCAAAGAAATCTTCAAACAAGCCAAAGGCTTCAAGGTAAAAACTTCAAAATTGCAAAGCAATTAAAATTCAATAATAATCAACATATTTTCGGATTACATGTTGAGGCTTATTTTATAGAGCCCATACAACTTCGAAAAGAAGTAAAAACCTACTAAAACTACTCCTAACCTATATAGTAACATAATATGACTCAAAAACTAGTAAATATCCCCAAAATCTATCCTAGAAACCACTATAATTATCCTACCAAAAAATGACGAAAATAGACTAAAAATACTAATTAAACATATTAATTAAATCCTACTAAAAAGAACAATACCAATATAATTATAATGTTTATTATAATTATATTTTCGTCCCGCATCATTCACCCCCACTTGAAAAGAACTCGTCTCCGAGTTCGTTCTTGAAACTTGAAATCGACCACTCCACTTGAATAGATATTTAGAGTACACATGGATCTGTCCAAGCTTCAAGAATTCTGGAACCTCTTGATGCAGCGGCTGAATCACTGATGGTCCGGGCGGGTGTTTCGTCGGGCGCGGTCGCATCTTAACACCTTGTCTGGGAGGGTAGTTCATCTGGCACGGTCGTGCTTGAAACATGGCACGGTCGTGCCATTCCAATCGAATGCCTCCCCTTTTCAACCCAGGTCTTGCACGGTCGAGCACTGTAATGTACGCGGTAGTGCACTGAATGGTCCGGCCGGGTAGTATCTGAGTGTCAAGGATTAGAGAAAGAGATAGTCGGAGCCAATCATACGTGGAGAGAGAGAATTGATATGAGAGACTCAAATAATATTGTATGAATGACTCAAGTATTATTGATCATATGAGTAGGGTATTTATACAAGAGGGTGGAGTACTCTCCAAGCTATTCTAGACTATTCTAAATTACATAAGGAAAAGGAAATTATACAATAGCAATGCTATTAGGAAAGTAAATAATATAAACAATAGGAAATATACAATTGTAATTAAAGAAGGATTCTAATATCCTTAACATGCCCCCGCAAGATGGAAGACCGATAGGAGAGTCCAATCTTGGAAAGTGATGAGATGAACCGGGTTGTTGAAGTGAGTTGGTTGATGTGATCCCGGTTGTGGTTGATGTTGCCATGATCTTTACATTTGTACAAGTAGGGTTTTCACCCTATGAAGTGGACGTCTAAGGCTTTTACGTCGCGAGACGGGGGTGAGGCTTTTACGTCGCGAGACGGGTGGAGGCTTTTACGTCGCGAGACAAGTGGAGGCTTTTACGTCGCGAGACGGGTTGAGGCATTTACGTCGCGAGACGGGTTGAGGCATTTTACGTCGCGAGACGGGTTGAGGCATTTACGTCGCGAGACGGGTAAAGGCTTTTACGTCGCGAGACGGAGTAAGGCATTAACATCGCGAGACGGAGTAAGGCGTTAACGTCGCGAGACGGGTTCG
>JAOWBW010002865.1:0-49964 GCA_026119855.1 Campanula takesimana | reverse complement strand
TTACTCGTGAGCGTCTTTTGATAAGCGTCTTTTTTCGCTCGTTTATACAAATTTACTCATGAGCGTCTTTGATAAGCGTCTTTTTTCGCTCGTTTATACAAATTTACTCATGAGCGTCTTTTGATAAGCGTCTTTTTTCGCTCGTTTATACAAATTTACTCTTGAGCGTCTTTTGATAAGCGTCTTTTTTCGCTCGTTTATACAAATTTACTCATGAGCGTCTTTTGATAAGCGTCTTTTTTCGCTCGTTTATACAAATTTACTCATGAGCGTCTTTTGATAAGCGTCTTTTTTCGCTCGTTTATACAAATTTACTCATGAGCGTCTTTTGATAAGCGTCTTTTTCGCTCGTTTATACAAATATACTCATGAGCGTCTTTTGATAAGCGTCTTTTTTCGCTCGTTTATACAAATTTACTCATGAGCGTCTTTTGATAAGCGTCTTTTTTCGCTCGTTTATACAAATTTACTCTGAGCGTCTTTTGATAAGCGTCTTTTTTCGCTCGTTTATACAAATTTACTCATGAGCGTCTTTTGATAGGCGTCTTTTTTTTCGCGTTTATACAAATTTACTCATGAGCGTCTTTTGATAAGCGTCTTTTTTCGCTCGTTTATACAAATTTATCATGAGCGTCTTTTGATAAGCGTCTTTTTTCGCTCGAAATACAAATTTACTCATGAGCGTCTTTTGATAAGCGTCTTTTTTCGCTCGTTTATACAAATATACTCATGAGCGTCTTTTGATAAGCGTCTTTTTTCGCTCGTTTATACAAATTTACTCATGAGCGTCTTTTGATAAGCGTCTTTTTTTCGCTCGTTAATACAAATTACTCACGAGCGTCTTTTGATAAGCGTCTTTTTTTCGCGTTTATACAAATTTACTCGTGAGCGTCTTTTGATAAGCGTCTTTTTTCGCTCGTTTATACAAATTTACTCATGAGCGTCTTTTGATAAGCGTCTTTTTTCGCTCGAAATACAAATTTACTCATGAGCGTCTTTTGATAAGCGTCTTTTTTCGCTCGTTTATACAAAATTACTCATGAGCGTCTTTTGATAAGCGTCTTTTTTCGCTCGTTTATACAAATTTACTCATGAGCGTCTTTTGATAAGCGTTTTTTCGCTCGTTTATACAAATTTACTCATGAGCGTCTTTTGATAAGCGTCTTTTTTCGCTCAAAATACAAATTTACTCATGAGCGTCTTTTGATAAGCGTCTTTTTTCGCTCGTTTATACAAATATATTCATGAGCGTCTTTGATAAGCGTCTTTTTTTTTCGCTCGAATACAAATTACTCATGAGCGTCTTTTGATAAGCGTCTTTTTTCGCTCGAAATACAAATTTACTCATGAGCGTCTTTTGATAAGCGTCTTTTTTCGCTCGTTTATACAAATTTACTCTGAGCGTCTTTTGATAAGCGTCTTTTTTCGCTCGTTTATACAAATATATTCATGAGCGTCTTTTGATAAGCGTCTTTTTTCGCTCGTTTATACAAATTTACTCATGAGCGTCTTTTGATAAGCGTCTTTTTTCGCTCGAAATACAAATTTACTCATGAGCGTCTTTTGATAAGCGTCTTTTTTCGCTCGTTTATACAAATATACTCATGAGCGTTTTGATAAGCGTCTTTTTTCGCTCGTTTATACAAATTTACTCATGAGCGTCTTTGATAAGCGTCTTTTTTCGCTCGTTTATACAAATTACTCATGAGCGTCTTTTGATAAGCGTCTTTTTTCGCTCGTTTATACAAATTTACTCATGAGCGTCTTTTGATAAGCGTCTTTTTTCGCTCGTAAATACAAATTTACTCATGAGCGTCTTTTGATAAGCGTCTTTTTTCGCTCGTTTATACAAATATACTCATGAGCGTCTTTTGATAAGCGTCTTTTTTCGCTCGTTTATACAAATTTACTCATGAGCGTCTTTTGATAAGCGTCTTTTTTCGCTCGTTTATACAAATTACTCATGAGCGTCTTTTGATAAGCGTCTTTTTTCGCTCGAAATACAAATTTACTCGTGAGCGTCTTTTGATAAGCGTCTTTTTTCGCTCGTTTATACAAATTTACTCATGAGCGTCTTTTGATAAGCGTCTTTTTTCGCTCGTTTATACAAATTTACTCATGAGCGTCTTTTGATAAGCGTCTTTTTTCGCTCGTTTATACAAATATACTCATGAGCGTCTTTTGATAAGCGTCTTTTTTCGCTCGTTTATACAAATTTACTCATGAGCGTCTTTTGATAAGCGTCTTTTTTCGCTCGTTTATACAAATTTACTCATGAGCGTCTTTTGATAAGCGTCTTTTTTCGCTCGTTTATACAAATTTACTCATGAGCGTCTTTTGATAAGCGTCTTTTTTCGCTCGTTTATACAAATTTACTCATGAGCGTCTTTTGATAAGCGTCTTTTTTCGCTCGTTTATACAAATTTACTCATGAGCGTCTTTTGATAAGCGTCTTTTTTCGCTCGTTTATACAAAATACTCTTGAGCGTCTTTTGATAAGCGTCTTTTTTCGCTCGTTTATACAAATATATTCATGAGCGTCTTTTGATAAGCGTCTTTTTTCGCTCGTTTATAAATTTACTCATGAGCGTCTTTTGATAAGCGTCTTTTTTCGCTCGTTTATACAAATATACTCATGAGCGTCTTTTGATAAGCGTCTTTTTTCGCTCGTTTATACAAATATACTCATGAGCGTCTTTTGATAAGCGTCTTTTTTCGCTCGTTTATACAAATTTACTCATGAGCGTCTTTTGATAAGCGTCTTTTTTCGCTCGTTTATACAAATTTACTCGTGAGCGTCTTTTGATAAGCGTCTTTTTTCGCTCGTTATACAAATATACTCTTGAGCGTCTTTTGATAAGCGTCTTTTTTCGCTCGTTTATACAAATATATTCATGAGCGTCTTTTGATAAGCGTCTTTTTTCGCTCGTTTATACAAATTTACTCATGAGCGTCTTTTGATAAGCGTTTTTTCGCTCGTTTATACAAATTTACTCATGAGCGTCTTTTGATAAGCGTCTTTTTTCGCTCGTTATACAAATTTACTCATGAGCGTCTTTTGATAAGCGTCTTTTTTCGCTCGTTTATACAAATTTATTCATGAGCGTCTTTTGATAAGCGTCTTTTTTCGCTCGAAATACAAATTTACTCGTGAGCGTCTTTTGATAAGCGTCTTTTTTCGCTCGTTTATACAAATTTACTCATGAGCGTCTTTTGATAAGCGTCTTTTTCGCCGTTTATACAAATTTACTCATGAGCCTTTTGATAAGCGTCTTTTTTCGCTCGTTTATACAAATTACTCATGAGCGTCTTTTGATAAGCGTCTTTTTTCGCTCGTTTATACAAATATATTCATGAGCGTCTTTTGATAAGCGTCTTTTTTCGCTCGTTTATACAAATTTACTCATGAGCGTCTTTTGATAAGCGTCTTTTTTCGCTCGAAATACAAAATTTACTCATGAGCGTCTTTTGATAAGCGTCTTTTTTCGCTCGTTTATACAAATTTACTCTTGAGCGTCTTTTGATAAGCGTCTTTTTTCGCTCGTTTATACAAATATACTCATGAGCGTCTTTTGATAAGCGTCTTTTTTCGCTCGTTTATACAAATTTACTCGTGAGCGTCTTTTGATAAGCGTCTTTTTTCGCTCGTTTATACAAATATATCATGAGCGTCTTTTGATAAGCGTCTTTTTTCGCTCGTTTATACAAATTTACTCATGAGCGTTTTTGATAAGCGTCATTTTTCGCTTGTTTATACAAATTTACTTATGAGCGTCTTTTGATAAGCGTCTTTTTTCGCTCGTTTATACAAATTTACTCTTGAGCGTCTTTTGATAAGCGTCTTTTTTCGCTCGTTTATACAAATATACTCATGAGCGTCTTTTGATAAGCGTCTTTTTTCGCTCGTTTATACAAATTTACTCATGAGCGTCTTTTGATAATAGGCGTCTTTTTCGCTCGTTTATACAAATATACTCATGAGCGTCTTTTGATAAGCGTCTTTTTCGCTCGTTTATACAAATATACTCATGAGCGTCTTTTGATAAGCGTCTTTTTTCGCTCGTTTATACAAATTTACTCATGAGCGTCTTTTGATAAGCGTCTTTTTTCGCGTTTATACAAATTTACTCATGAGCGTCTTTTGATAAGCGTCTTTTTCGCTCGTTTATACAAATTTACTCATGAGCGTCTTTTGATAAGCGTCTTTTTTCGCTCGTTTATACAAATTTACTCATGAGCGTCTTTTGATAAGCGTCTTTTTTCGCTCGTTTATACAAATTTACTCATGAGCGTCTTTTGCAAAGCGTCTTTTTTCGCTCGTTTATACAAATTTACTCATGAGCGTCTTTTGATAGGCGTTTTTTTCGCTCGTTTATACAAATTTACTCATGAGCGTCTTTTGATAAGCGTCTTTTTTCGCTCGTTTATACAAATTTACTCTGATGAGCGTCTTTTGATAAGCGTCTTTTTTCGCTCGTTTATACAAATATACTCATGAGCGTCTTTTGATAAGCGTCTTTTTTCGCTCGTTTATACAAATATACTCATGAGCGTCTTTTGATAAGCGTCTTTTTTCGCTCGTTTATACAAATTTACTCATGAGCGTCTTTTGATAAGCGTCTTTTTTCGCTCGTTTATACAAATTTACTCATGAGCGTCTTTTGATAAGCGTCTTTTTTCGCTCGAAATACAAATTACTCATGAGCGTCTTTTGATAAGCGTCTTTTTTCGCTCGTTTATACAAATTTACTCATGAGCGTCTTTTGATAAGCGTCTTTTTTCGCTCGTTTATACAAAATATCATGAGCGTCTTTTGATAAGCGTCTTTTTTCGCTCGTTTATACAAATTTACTCATGAGCGTCTTTTGATAAGCGTCTTTTTTCGCTCGTTTATACAAATATATCATGAGCGTCTTTTGATAAGCGTCTTTTTTCGCTCGTTTATACAAATTTACTCATGAGCGTCTTTTGATAAGCGTCTTTTTTCGCTCGTTTACAAATTTACTCATGAGCGTCTTTTGATAAGCGTCTTTTTCGCTCAAATACAAATTTACTCATGAGCGTCTTTTGATAAGCGTCTTTTTTCGCTCGTTTATACAAATTTACTCATGAGCGTCTTTTGATAAGCGTCTTTTTTCGCTCGTTATACAAATTTACTCATGAGCGTCTTTTGATAAGCGTCTTTTTTCGCTCGTTTATACAAATTTACTCATGAGCGTCTTTTGATAAGCGTCTTTTTTCGCTCGTTTATACAAATTTACTCTGAGCGTCTTTTGATAAGCGTCTTTTTTCGCTCGTTTATACAAATTTACTCATGAGCGTCTTTTGATAAGCGTCTTTTTTCGCTCGTTTATACAAATATACTCATGAGCGTCTTTTGATAAGCGTCTTTTTTCGCTCGTTTATACAAATTTACTCATGAGCGTCTTTTGATAAGCGTCTTTTTTCGCTCGTTTATACAAATTTACTCATGAGCGTCTTTTGATAAGCGTCTTTTTTCGCTCGTTTATACAAATACTCATGAGCGTCTTTTGATAAGCGTCTTTTTTCGCTCGTTTATACAAATTTACTCATGAGCGTCTTTTGATAAGCGTCTTTTTTCGCTCGTTTATACAAATTTACTCATGAGCGTCTTTTGATAAGCGTCTTTTTTCGCTCGTTTATACAAATTTACTCATGAGCGTCTTTTGATAAGCGTCTTTTTTCGCTCGTTTATACAAATTTACTCATGAGCGTCTTTGATAAGCGTCTTTTTTCGCTCGTTTATACAAATTTACTCATGAGCGTCTTTTGATAAGCGTCTTTTTTCGCTCGTTTATACAAATTTACTCATGAGCGTCTTTTGATAAGCGTCTTTTTTCGCTCGTTTATACAAATTTACTCATGAGCGTCTTTTGATAAGCGTCTTTTTTCGCTCGTTTATACAAATTTACTCATGAGCGTCTTTTGATAAGCGTCTTTTTTCGCTCGTTTATACAAATATACTCATGAGCGTCTTTTGATAAGGCTTTTTTTTTCGCTCGAAATACAAATTTACTCGTGAGCGTCTTTTGATAAGCGTCTTTTTTCGCTCGCTCGTTATACAAATTTACTCATGAGCGTCTTTTGATAAGCGTCTTTTTTCGCTCGTTTATACAAATTTACTCATGAGCGTCTTTTGATAAGCGTCTTTTTTCGCTCGTTTATACAAATTTACTCTTGAGCGTCTTTTGATAAGCGTTTTTTTCGCTCGTTTATACAAATTTACTCGTGAGCGTCTTTTGATAAGCGTCTTTTTTCGCTCGTTTATACAAATATACTCATGAGCGTCTTTTGATAAGCGTCTTTTTTCGCTCAAAATACAAATTTACTCATGAGCGTCTTTTGATAAGCGTCTTTTTTCGCTCGTTTATACAAATTTACTCTTGAGCGTCTTTTGATAAGCGTCTTTTTTCGCTCGTTTATACAAATTTACTCATGAGCGTCTTTTGATAAGCGTCTTTTTTCGCTCGTTTATACAAATTTACTCATGAGCGTCTTTTGATAAGCGTCTTTTTTCGCTCGAAATACAAATTTACTCATGAGCGTCTTTGATAAGCGTCTTTTTTCGCTCGTTTATACAAATTTACTCATGAGCGTCTTTTGATAAGCGTCTTTTTTCGCTCGTTTATACAAATTTACTCGTGAGCGTCTTTTGATAAGCGTCTTTTTTCGCTCGTTTATACAAATTTACTCGTGAGCGTCTTTTGATAAGCGTCTTTTTTCGCTCGAAATACAAATTTACTCATGAGCGTCTTTTGATAAGCGTCTTTTTTCGCTCGTTTATACAAATTTACTCATGAGCGTCTTTTGATAAGCGTCTTTTTTCGCTCGTTTATACAAATTTACTCATGAGCGTCTTTTGATAAGCGTCTTTTTTCGCTCGTTTATACAAATTTACTCATGAGCGTCTTTTGATAAGCGTCTTTTTTCGCTCGTTTATACAAATTTACTCATGAGCGTCTTTTGATAAGCGTCTTTTTTCGCTCGTTTATACAAATTTACTCATGAGCGTCTTTTGATAAGCGTCTTTTTTCGCTCGTTTATACAAATTTACTCATGAGCGTCTTTTGATAGGCGTCTTTTTTCGCTCGAAATACAAATTTACTCATGAGCGTCTTTTGATAAGCGTCTTTTTTCGCTCGTTTATACAAATTTACTCTTGAGCGTCTTTTGATAAGCGTCTTTTTTCGCTCGAAATACAAATATATTCATGAGCGTCTTTTGATAAGCGTCTTTTTTCGCTCGTTTATACAAATTTACTCGTGAGCGTCTTTTGATAAGCGTCTTTTTTCGCTCGTTTATACAAATTTACTCATGAGCGTCTTTTGATAAGCGTCTTTTTTCGCTCGATACAAATTTACTCATGAGCGTCTTTTGATAAGCGTCTTTTTTCGCTCGTTTATACAAATTTACTCATGAGCGTCTTTTGATAAGCGTCTTTTTTCGCTCGTTTATACAAATTTACTCATGAGCGTCTTTTGATAAGCGTCTTTTTTCGCTCGTTTATACAAATTTACTCATGAGCGTCTTTTGATAAGCGTCTTTTTTCGCTCGTTTATACAAATTTACTCATGAGCGTCTTTTGATAAGCGTCTTTTTTCGCTCGTTTATACAAATTTACTCATGAGCGTCTTTTGATAAGCGTCTTTTTTCGCTCGTTTATACAAATTTACTCATGAGCGTCTTTTGATAAGCGTCTTTTTTCGCTCGTTTATACAAATTTACTCATGAGCGTCTTTTGATAAGCGTCTTTTTTCGCTCGTTTATACAAATTTACTCATGAGCGTCTTTTGATAAGCGTCTTTTTTCGCTCGAAATACAAATTTACTCATGAGCGTCTTTTGATAAGCGTCTTTTTTCGCTCGTTTATACAAATTTACTCATGAGCGTCTTTTGATAAGCGTCTTTTTTCGCTCGTTTATACAAATTTACTCATGAGCGTCTTTTGATAAGCGTCTTTTTTCGCTCGTTTATACAAATTTACTCTTGAGCGTCTTTTGATAAGCGTCTTTTTTCGCTCGTTTATACAAATTTACTCATGAGCGTCTTTTGATAAGCGTCTTTTTTCGCTCGTTTATACAAATTTACTCTGAGCGTCTTTTGATAAGCGTCTTTTTTCGCTCGTTTATACAAATTTACTCATGAGCGTCTTTTGATAAGCGTCTTTTTCGCTCGTTTATACAAATATACTCATGAGCGTCTTTTGATAAGCGTCTTTTTTCGCTCGTTTATACAAATATACTCATGAGCGTCTTTTGATAAGCGTCTTTTTTCGCTCGTTTATACAAATTTACTCATGAGCGTCTTTTGATAAGCGTCTTTTTTCGCTCGTTTATACAAATTTACTCATGAGCGTCTTTTGATAAGCGTCTTTTTTCGCTCGAAATACAAATATACTCATGAGCGTCTTTTGATAAGCGTCTTTTTTCGCTCGTTTATACAAATTTACTCATGAGCGTCTTTTGATAAGCGTCTTTTTTCGCTCGTTTATACAAATATACTCATGAGCGTCTTTTGATAAGGCGTCTTTTTTCGCTCGTTTATACAAATTTACTCGTGAGCGTCTTTTGATAAGCGTCTTTTTTCGCTCGTTTATACAAATTTACTCATGAGCGTCTTTTGATAAGCGTCTTTTTTCGCTCGTTTATACAAATTTACTCATGAGCGTCTTTTGATAAGCGTCTTTTTTCGCTCGTTTATACAAATATACTCATGAGCGTCTTTTTTCGCTCGAAATACAAATTTACTCATGAGCGTCTTTTGATAAGCGTCTTTTTTCGCTCGTTTATACAAATTTACTCATGAGCGTCTTTTGATAAGCGTCTTTTTTCGCTCGTTTATACAAATATATCATGAGCGTCTTTTGATAAGCGTCTTTTTTCGCTCGTTTATACAAATTTACTCATGAGCGTCTTTTGATAAGCGTCTTTTTTCGCTCGAAATACAAATTTACTCATGAGCGTCTTTTGATAAGCGTCTTTTTTCGCTCGTTTATACAAATTTACTCATGAGCGTCTTTTGATAAGCGTCTTTTTCGCTCGTTCGATACAAATTACTCATGAGCGTCTTTTGATAAGCGTCTTTTTTCGCTCGTTACAAATTTACTCATGAGCGTCTTTTGATAAGCGTCTTTTTTCGCTCGTTTATACAAATATACTCATGAGCGTCTTTTGATAAGCGTCTTTTTTCGCTCGTTTATACAAATATACTCATGAGCGTCTTTTGATAAGCGTCTTTTTTCGCTCGTTTATACAAATTTACTCGTGAGCGTCTTTTGATAAGCGTCTTTTTTCGCTCGTTTATACAAATTTACTCATGAGCGTCTTTTGATAGGCGTCTTTTTTCGCTCGAAATACAAATTTACTCGTGAGCGTCTTTTGATAAGCGTCTTTTTTCGCTCGTTTATACAAATTTACTCATGAGCGTCTTTTGATAAGCGTCTTTTTTCGCTCGTTTATACAAATTTACTCATGAGCGTCTTTTGATAAGCGTCTTTTTTCGCTCGAAATACAAATTTACTCATGAGCGTCTTTTGATAAGCGTCTTTTTTCGCTCGAAATACAAATTTACTCGTGAGCGTCTTTTGATAAGCGTCTTTTTTCGCTCGTTTATACAAATTTACTCATGAGCGTCTTTTGATAAGCGTCTTTTTTCGCTCGTTTATACAAATATACTCATGAGCGTCTTTTGATAAGCGTCTTTTTTCGCTCGTTTATACAAATTTACTCATGAGCGTCTTTTGATAAGCGTCTTTTTTCGCTCGAAATACAAATTTACTCTGAGCGTCTTTTGATAAGCGTCTTTTTTCGCTCGTTTATACAAATTTACTCATGAGCGTCTTTTGATAAGCGTCTTTTTTCGCTCGTTTATACAAATTTATTCATGAGCGTCTTTTGATAAGCGTCTTTTTTCGCTCGTTTATACAAATTTACTCTTGAGCGTCTTTTTTTGCTCGAAATACAAATTTACTCATGAGCGTCTTTTGATAAGCGTCTTTTTTCGCTCGTTTATACAAATTTACTCATGAGCGTCTTTTGATAAGCGTCTTTTTTCGCTCGTTTATACAAATTACTCATGAGCGTCTTTTGATAAGCGTCTTTTTTCGCTCGAAATACAAATTTACTCATGAGCGTCTTTTGATAAGCGTCTTTTTTCGCTCGTTTATACAAATATACTCATGAGCGTCTTTTGATAAGCGTCTTTTTTCGCTCGTTTATACAAATATATACTCATGAGCGTCTTTTGATAAGCGTCTTTTTTCGCTCGTTTATACAAATTTACTCATGAGCGTCTTTTGATAAGCGTCTTTTTTCGCTCGTTTATACAAATTTACTCATGAGCGTCTTTTGATAAGCGTCTTTTTTCGCTCGAAATACAAATTTACTCATGAGCGTCTTTTGATAAGCGTCTTTTTTCGCTCGTTTATACAAATTTACTCATGAGCGTCTTTTGATAAGCGTCTTTTTTCGCTCGTTTATACAAATTACTCATGAGCGTCTTTTGATAAGCGTCTTTTTTCGCTCGTTTATACAAATTTACTCATGAGCGTCTTTTGATAAGCGTCTTTTTTCGCTCGTTTATACAAATTTACTCGTGAGCGTCTTTTGATAAGCGTCTTTTTTCGCTCGTTTATACAAATTTACTCATGAGCGTCTTTTGATAAGCGTCTTTTTTCGCTCGTTTATACAAATTTACTCATGAGCGTCTTTTGATAAGCGTCTTTTTTCGCTCGTTTATACAAATTTACTCATGAGCGTCTTTTGATAAGCGTCTTTTTTCGCTCGAAATACAAATTTACTCATGAGCGTCTTTTGATAAGCGTCTTTTTTCGCTCGTTTATACAAATTTACTCATGAGCGTCTTTTGATAAGCGTCTTTTTTCGCTCGTTTATACAAATTTACTCATGAGCGTCTTTTGATAAGCGTCTTTTTTCGCTCGTTTATACAAATTTACTCATGAGCGTCTTTTGATAAGCGTCTTTTTTCGCTCGTTTATACAAATTTACTCATGAGCGTCTTTTGATAAGCGTCTTTTTTCGCTCGTTTATACAAATTACTCATGAGCGTCTTTTGATAAGCGTCTTTTTTCGCTCGTTTATACAAATATACTCATGAGCGTCTTTTGATAAGCGTCTTTTTTCGCTCGTTTATACAAATTTACTCATGAGCGTCTTTTGATAAGCGTCTTTTTTCGCTCGTTTATACAAATTTACTCATGAGCGTCTTTTGATAAGCGTCTTTTTTCGCTCGTTTATACAAATTTACTCATGAGCGTCTTTTGATAAGCGTCTTTTTTCGCTCGTTTATACAAATTTACTCATGAGCGTCTTTTGATAAGCGTCTTTTTTCGCTCGTTTATACAAATTTACTCATGAGCGTCTTTTGATAAGCGTCTTTTTTCGCTCGAAATACAAATTTACTCATGAGCGTCTTTTGATAAGCGTCTTTTTTCGCTCGTTTATACAAATTTACTCATGAGCGTCTTTTGATAAGCGTCTTTTTTCGCTCGTTTATACAAATTTACTCATGAGCGTCTTTTGATAAGCGTCTTTTTTCGCTCGTTTATACAAATTTACTCATGAGCGTCTTTTGATAAGCGTCTTTTTTCGCTCGTTTATACAAATTTACTCATGAGCGTCTTTTGATAAGCGTCTTTTTTCGCTCGTTTATACAAATTTACTCATGAGCGTCTTTTGATAAGCGTCTTTTTTCGCTCGTTTATACAAATTTACTCATGAGCGTCTTTTGATAAGCGTCTTTTTTCGCTCGTTTATACAAATTTACTCATGAGCGTCTTTTGATAAGCGTCTTTTTTCGCTCGTTTATACAAATTTACTCATGAGCGTCTTTTGATAAGCGTCTTTTTTCGCTCGTTTATACAAATTTACTCATGAGCGTCTTTTGATAAGCGTCTTTTTTCGCTCGTTTATACAAATTTACTCATGAGCGTCTTTTGATAAGCGTCTTTTTTCGCTCGTTTATACAAATTTACTCATGAGCGTCTTTTGATAAGCGTCTTTTTTCGCTCGTTTATACAAATTTACTCATGAGCGTCTTTTGATAAGCGTCTTTTTTCGCTCGTTTATACAAATTTACTCATGAGCGTCTTTTGATAAGCGTCTTTTTTCGCTCGTTTATACAAATATACTCATGAGCGTCTTTTGATAAGCGTCTTTTTTCGCTCGTTTATACAAATTTACTCATGAGCGTCTTTTGATAAGCGTCTTTTTTCGCTCGAATACAAATTTACTCATGAGCGTCTTTTGATAAGCGTCTTTTTTCGCTCGTTTATACAAATTTACTCATGAGCGTCTTTTGATAAGCGTCTTTTTTCGCTCGTTTATACAAATTTACTCATGAGCGTCTTTTGATAAGCGTCTTTTTTCGCTCGTTTATACAAATTTACTCATGAGCGTCTTTTGATAAGCGTCTTTTTTCGCTCGTTTATACAAATTTACTCATGAGCGTCTTTTGATAAGCGTCTTTTTTCGCTCGTTTATACAAATTTACTCATGAGCGTCTTTTGATAAGCGTCTTTTTTCGCTCGTTTATACAAATTTACTCATGAGCGTCTTTTGATAAGCGTCTTTTTTCGCTCGTTTATACAAATTTACTCATGAGCGTCTTTTGATAAGCGTCTTTTTTCGCTCGTTTATACAAATTATACTCATGAGCGTCTTTTGATAAGCGTCTTTTTTCGCTCGTTTATACAAATTTACTCATGAGCGTCTTTTGATAAGCGTCTTTTTTCGCTCGTTTATACAAATTTACTCATGAGCGTCTTTTGATAAGCGTCTTTTTTCGCTCGTTTATACAAATTTACTCATGAGCGTCTTTTGATAAGCGTCTTTTTTCGCTCGTTTATACAAATTTACTCATGAGCGTCTTTTGATAAGCGTCTTTTTTCGCTCGTTTATACAAATTTACTCATGAGCGTCTTTTGATAAGCGTCTTTTTTCGCTCGTTTATACAAATTTACTCATGAGCGTCTTTTGATAAGCGTCTTTTTTCGCTCGTTTATACAAATTTACTCATGAGCGTCTTTTGATAAGCGTCTTTTTTCGCTCGTTTATACAAATTTACTCATGAGCGTCTTTTGATAAGCGTCTTTTTTCGCTCGTTTATACAAATTTACTCATGAGCGTCTTTTGATAAGCGTCTTTTTTCGCTCGTTTATACAAATTTACTCATGAGCGTCTTTTGATAAGCGTCTTTTTTCGCTCGTTTATACAAATTACTCATGAGCGTCTTTTGATAAGCGTCTTTTTTCGCTCGTTTATACAAATTTACTCATGAGCGTCTTTTGATAAGCGTCTTTTTTCGCTCGTTTATACAAATTTACTCATGAGCGTCTTTTGATAAGCGTCTTTTTTCGCTCGTTTATACAAATTTACTCATGAGCGTCTTTTGATAAGCGTCTTTTTTCGCTCGTTTATACAAATTTACTCATGAGCGTCTTTTGATAAGCGTCTTTTTTCGCTCGTTTATACAAATTTACTCATGAGCGTCTTTTGATAAGCGTCTTTTTTCGCTCGTTTATACAAATTTACTCATGAGCGTCTTTTGATAAGCGTCTTTTTTCGCTCGTTTATACAAATTTACTCATGAGCGTCTTTTGATAAGCGTCTTTTTTCGCTCGTTTATACAAATTTACTCATGAGCGTCTTTTGATAAGCGTCTTTTTTTGCTCGAAATACAAATTTGCTCATGAGCGTCTTTTGATATGCGTCTTTTTTCGCTCGTTTATACAAATTTACTCATGAGCGTCTTTTGATAAGCGTCTTTTTTCGCTCGTTTATACAAATTTACTCATGAGCGTCTTTTGATAAGCGTCTTTTTTCGCTCGTTTATACAAATTTACTCATGAGCGTCTTTTGATAAGCGTCTTTTTTCGCTCGTTTATACAAATTTACTCATGAGCGTCTTTTGATAAGCGTCTTTTTTCGCTCGTTTATACAAATTTACTCATGAGCGTCTTTTGATAAGCGTCTTTTTTCGCTCGTTTATACAAATTTGCTCATGAGCGTCTTTTGATAAGCGTCTTTTTTCGCTCGTTAATACAATTATACTCATGAGCGTCTTTTGATAAGCGTCTTTTTTCGCTCGTTTATACAAATTTACTCATGAGCGTCTTTTGATAAGCGTCTTTTTTCGCTCGTTTATACAAATTTACTCATGAGCGTCTTTTGATAAGCGTCTTTTTTCGCTCGTTTATACAAATTTACTCATGAGCGTCTTTTGATAAGCGTCTTTTTTCGCTCGTTTATACAAATTTACTCATGAGCGTCTTTTGATAAGCGTCTTTTTTCGCTCGTTTATACAAATATACTCATGAGCGTCTTTTGATAAGCGTCTTTTTTCGCTCGTTTATACAAATTTACTCATGAGCGTCTTTTTTCGCTCGAAATACAAATTTACTCATGAGCGTCTTTTGATAAGCGTCTTTTTTCGCTCGTTTATACAAATTTACTCATGAGCGTCTTTTGATAAGCGTCTTTTTTCGCTCGTTTATACAAATTTACTCATGAGCGTCTTTTGATAAGCGTCTTTTTTCGCTCGTTTATACAAATTTACTCATGAGCGTCTTTTGATAAGCGTCTTTTTTCGCTCGTTTATACAAATTTACTCATGAGCGTCTTTTGATAAGCGTCTTTTTTCGCTCGTTTATACAAATTTACTCATGAGCGTCTTTTGATAAGCGTCTTTTTTCGCTCGTTTATACAAATTACTCATGAGCGTCTTTTGATAAGCGTCTTTTTTCGCTCGTTTATACAAATTTACTCATGAGCGTCTTTTGATAAGCGTCTTTTTTCGCTCGTTTATACAAATTTACTCATGAGCGTCTTTTGATAAGCGTCTTTTTTCGCTCGTTTATACAAATTTACTCATGAGCGTCTTTTGATAAGCGTCTTTTTTCGCTCGTTTATACAAATTTACTCATGAGCGTCTTTTGATAAGCGTCTTTTTTCGCTCGTTTATACAAATTTACTCATGAGCGTCTTTTGATAAGCGTCTTTTTTCGCTCGTTTATACAAATTTACTCATGAGCGTCTTTTGATAAGCGTCTTTTTTCGCTCGTTTATACAAATTACTCATGAGCGTCTTTTGATAAGCGTCTTTTTTCGCTCGTTTATACAAATTTACTCATGAGCGTCTTTTGATAAGCGTCTTTTTTCGCTCGTTTATACAAATTTACTCATGAGCGTCTTTTGATAAGCGTCTTTTTTCGCTCGTTTATACAAATTTACTCATGAGCGTCTTTTGATAAGCGTCTTTTTTCGCTCGTTTATACAAATTTACTCATGAGCGTCTTTTGATAAGCGTCTTTTTTCGCTCGTTTATACAAATACTCATGAGCGTCTTTTGATAAGCGTCTTTTTTCGCTCGTTTATACAAATTTACTCATGAGCGTCTTTTGATAAGCGTCTTTTTTCGCTCGTTTATACAAATTTACTCATGAGCGTCTTTTGATAAGCGTCTTTTTTCGCTCGTTTATACAAATACTCATGAGCGTCTTTTGATAAGCGTCTTTTTTCGCTCGTTTATACAAATTTACTCATGAGCGTCTTTTGATAAGCGTCTTTTTTCGCTCGTTTATACAAATTTACTCATGAGCGTCTTTTGATAAGCGTCTTTTTTCGCTCGTTTATACAAATTTACTCATGAGCGTCTTTTGATAAGCGTCTTTTTTCGCTCGTTTATACAAATTTACTCATGAGCGTCTTTTGATAAGCGTCTTTTTTCGCTCGTTTATACAAATTTACTCATGAGCGTCTTTTGATAAGCGTCTTTTTTCGCTCGTTTATACAAATTTACTCATGAGCGTCTTTTGATAAGCGTCTTTTTTCGCTCGTTTATACAAATTTACTCATGAGCGTCTTTTGATAAGCGTCTTTTTTCGCTCGTTTATACAAATTTACTCATGAGCGTCTTTTGATAAGCGTCTTTTTTCGCTCGTTTATACAAATTTACTCATGAGCGTCTTTTGATAAGCGTCTTTTTTCGCTCGTTTATACAAATTACTCATGAGCGTCTTTTGATAAGCGTCTTTTTTCGCTCGTTTATACAAATTTACTCATGAGCGTCTTTTGATAAGCGTCTTTTTTCGCTCGTTTATACAAATTACTCATGAGCGTCTTTTGATAAGCGTCTTTTTTCGCTCGTTTATACAAATTTACTCATGAGCGTCTTTTGATAAGCGTCTTTTTTCGCTCGTTTATACAAATTTACTCTTGAGCGTCTTTTGATAAGCGTCTTTTTTCGCTCGTTTATACAAATTTACTCATGAGCGTCTTTTGATAAGCGTCTTTTTTCGCTCGTTTATACAAATTTACTCATGAGCGTCTTTTGATAAGCGTCTTTTTTCGCTCGTTTATACAAATTATCATGAGCGTCTTTTGATAAGCGTCTTTTTTCGCTCGTTTATACAAATTTACTCATGAGCGTCTTTTGATAAGCGTCTTTTTTCGCTCGTTTATACAAATTTACTCATGAGCGTCTTTTGATAAGCGTCTTTTTTCGCTCGTTTATACAAATTTACTCATGAGCGTCTTTTGATAAGCGTCTTTTTTCGCTCGTTTATACAAATTTTCATGAGCGTCTTTTGATAAGCGTCTTTTTTCGCTCGTTTATACAAATTTACTCATGAGCGTCTTTTGATAAGCGTCTTTTTTCGCTCGTTTATACAAATTACTCATGAGCGTCTTTTGATAAGCGTCTTTTTTCGCTCGTTTATACAAATATACTCATGAGCGTCTTTTGATAAGCGTCTTTTTTCGCTCGTTTATACAAATTTACTCATGAGCGTCTTTTGATAAGCGTCTTTTTTCGCTCGTTTATACAAATTTACTCATGAGCGTCTTTTGATAAGCGTCTTTTTTCGCTCGTTTATACAAATTTACTCATGAGCGTCTTTTGATAAGCGTCTTTTTTCGCTCGTTTATACAAATATACTCATGAGCGTCTTTTGATAAGCGTCTTTTTTCGCTCGTTTATACAAATTTACTCATGAGCGTCTTTTGATAAGCGTCTTTTTTCGCTCGTTTATACAAATTTACTCATGAGCGTCTTTTGATAAGCGTCTTTTTTCGCTCGAAATACAAATACTCATGAGCGTCTTTTGATAAGCGTCTTTTTTCGCTCGTTTATACAAATTTACTCATGAGCGTCTTTTGATAAGCGTCTTTTTTCGCTCGTTTATACAAATTTACTCATGAGCGTCTTTTGATAAGCGTCTTTTTTCGCTCGTTTATACAAATTTACTCATGAGCGTCTTTTGATAAGCGTCTTTTTTCGCTCGTTTATACAAATTTACTCATGAGCGTCTTTTGATAAGCGTCTTTTTTCGCTCGTTTATACAAATTTACTCATGAGCGTCTTTTGATAAGCGTCTTTTTTCGCTCGTTTATACAAATTTACTCATGAGCGTCTTTTGATAAGCGTCTTTTTTCGCTCGTTTATACAAATTTACTCATGAGCGTCTTTTGATAAGCGTCTTTTTTCGCTCGTTTATACAAATTACTCATGAGCGTCTTTTGATAAGCGTCTTTTTTCGCTCGTTTATACAAATTACTCATGAGCGTCTTTTGATAAGCGTCTTTTTTCGCTCGTTTATACAAATTTACTCATGAGCGTCTTTTGATAAGCGTCTTTTTTCGCTCGTTTATACAAATTTACTCATGAGCGTCTTTTGATAAGCGTCTTTTTTCGCTCGTTTATACAAATTTACTCATGAGCGTCTTTTGATAAGCGTCTTTTTTCGCTCGTTTATACAAATTTACTCATGAGCGTCTTTTGATAAGCGTCTTTTTTCGCTCGTTTATACAAATTTACTCATGAGCGTCTTTTGATAAGCGTCTTTTTTCGCTCGTTTATACAAATTATTCATGAGCGTCTTTTGATAAGCGTCTTTTTTCGCTCGTTTATACAAATTTACTCTGAGCGTCTTTTGATAAGCGTCTTTTTTCGCTCGAATACAAATTTACTCATGAGCGTCTTTTGATAAGCGTCTTTTTTCGCTCGTTTATACAAATTTACTCATGAGCGTCTATTGATAAGCGTCTTTCTTCGCTCGTTTATACAAATATACTCATGAGCGTCTTTTGATAAGCGTCTTTTTTCGCTCGTTTATACAAATTTACTCATGAGCGTCTTTTGATAAGCGTCTTTTTTCGCTCGAAATACAAATATACTCATGAGCGTCTTTTGATAAGCGTCTTTTTTCGCTCGTTTATACAAATTTACTCATGACCGTCTTTTGATAAGCGTTTTTTTTCGCTCGTTTATACAAATTTACTCATGAGCGTCTTTTGATAAGCGTCTTTTTTCGCTCGTTTATACAAATTTACTCATGAGCGTCTTTTGATAAGCGTCTTTTTTCGCTCGTTTATACAAAATATTCATGAGCGTCTTTTGATAAGCGTCTTTTTTCGCTCGTTTATACAAATTTACTCATGAGCGTCTTTTGATAAGCGTCTTTTTTCGCTCGTTTATACAAATTTACTCATGAGCGTCTTTTGATAAGCGTCTTTTTTCGCTCGTTTATACAAATTTACTCATGAGCGTCTTTTGATAAGCGTCTTTTTTCGCTCGTTTATACAAATATTTCATGAGCGTCTTTTGATAAGCGTCTTTTTTCGCTCGTTTATACAAATTTACTCATGAGCGTCTTTTGATAAGCGTCTTTTTTCGCTCGTTTATACAAATTTACTTCATGAGCGTCTTTTGATAAGCGTCTTTTTTCGCTCGTTTATACAAATTTACTCATGAGCGTCTTTTGATAAGCGTCTTTTTTCGCTCGTTTATACAAATTTACTCATGAGCGTCTTTTGATAAGCGTCTTTTTTCGCTCGAAATACAAATTTACTCATGAGCGTCTTTTGATAAGCGTCTTTTTTCGCTCGTTTATACAAATTTACTCATGAGCGTCTTTTGATAAGCGTCTTTTTTCGCTCGTTTATACAAATTTACTCATGAGCGTCTTTTGATAAGCGTCTTTTTTCGCTCGTTTATACAAATTTACTCATGAGCGTCTTTTGATAAGCGTCTTTTTTCGCTCGTTTATACAAATTTACTCATGAGCGTCTTTTGATAAGCGTCTTTTTTCGCTCGTTTATACAAATTTACTCATGAGCGTCTTTTGATAAGCGTCTTTTTTCGCTCGTTTATACAAATTTACTCATGAGCGTCTTTTGATAAGCGTCTTTTTTCGCTCGTTTATACAAATTTACTCATGAGCGTCTTTTGATAAGCGTCTTTTTTCGCTCGTTATACAAATTTACTCATGAGCGTCTTTTGATAAGCGTCTTTTTTCGCTCGTTTATACAAATTTACTCATGAGCGTCTTTTGATAAGCGTCTTTTTTCGCTCGTTTATACAAATTTACTCATGAGCGTCTTTTGATAAGCGTCTTTTTTCGCTCGTTTATACAAATTACTCATGAGCGTCTTTTGATAAGCGTCTTTTTTCGCTCGTTTATACAAATACTCATGAGCGTCTTTTGATAAGCGTCTTTTTTCGCTCGTTTATACAAATTTACTCATGAGCGTCTTTTGATAAGCGTCTTTTTTCGCTCGTTTATACAAATTTACTCATGAGCGTCTTTTGATAAGCGTCTTTTTTCGCTCGTTTATACAAATTTACTCATGAGCGTCTTTTGATAAGCGTCTTTTTTCGCTCGTTTATACAAATTTACTCATGAGCGTCTTTTGATAAGCGTCTTTTTTCGCTCGTTTATACAAATTTACTCATGAGCGTCTTTTGATAAGCGTCTTTTTTCGCTCGTTTATACAAATTTACTCATGAGCGTCTTTTGATAAGCGTCTTTTTTCGCTCGTTTATACAAATTTACTCATGAGCGTCTTTTGATAAGCGTCTTTTTTCGCTCGTTATACAAATTTACTCATGAGCGTCTTTTGATAAGCGTCTTTTTTCGCTCGTTTATACAAATTACTCATGAGCGTCTTTTGATAAGCGTCTTTTTTCGCTCGTTTATACAAATTTACTCATGAGCGTCTTTTGATAAGCGTCTTTTTTCGCTCGTTTATACAAATTTACTCATGAGCGTCTTTTGATAAGCGTCTTTTTTCGCTCGTTTATACAAATTTACTCATGAGCGTCTTTTGATAAGCGTCTTTTTTCGCTCGTTTATACAAATTTACTCATGAGCGTCTTTTGATAAGCGTCTTTTTTCGCTCGTTTATACAAATTTACTCATGAGCGTCTTTTGATAAGCGTCTTTTTTCGCTCGTTTATACAAATTTACTCATGAGCGTCTTTTGATAAGCGTCTTTTTTCGCTCGTTTATACAAATTTACTCATGAGCGTCTTTTGATAAGCGTCTTTTTTCGCTCGTTTATACAAATTTACTCATGAGCGTCTTTTGATAAGCGTCTTTTTTCGCTCGTTTATACAAATTTACTCATGAGCGTCTTTTGATAAGCGTCTTTTTTCGCTCGTTTATACAAATTTACTCATGAGCGTCTTTTGATAAGCGTCTTTTTTCGCTCGTTTATACAAATTTACTCATGAGCGTCTTTTGATAAGCGTCTTTTTTCGCTCGTTTATACAAATTTACTCATGAGCGTCTTTTGATAAGCGTCTTTTTCGCTCGTTTATACAAATTTACTCATGAGCGTCTTTTGATAAGCGTCTTTTTTCGCTCGTTTATACAAATTTACTCATGAGCGTCTTTTGATAAGCGTCTTTTTTCGCTCGTTTATACAAATTTACTCATGAGCGTCTTTTGATAAGCGTCTTTTTTCGCTCGTTTATACAAATTACTCATGAGCGTCTTTTGATAAGCGTCTTTTTTCGCTCGTTTATACAAATTTACTCATGAGCGTCTTTTGATAAGCGTCTTTTTTCGCTCGTTTATACAAATTTACTCATGAGCGTCTTTTGATAAGCGTCTTTTTTCGCTCGTTTATACAAATTACTCATGAGCGTCTTTTGATAAGCGTCTTTTTTCGCTCGTTTATACAAATTTACTCATGAGCGTCTTTTGATAAGCGTCTTTTTTCGCTCGTTTATACAAATTTACTCATGAGCGTCTTTTGATAAGCGTCTTTTTTCGCTCGTTTATACAAATTTACTCATGAGCGTCTTTTGATAAGCGTCTTTTTTCGCTCGTTTATACAAATTACTCATGAGCGTCTTTTGATAAGCGTCTTTTTTCGCTCGTTTATACAAATTACTCATGAGCGTCTTTTGATAAGCGTCTTTTTTCGCTCGTTTATACAAATTTACTCTGAGCGTCTTTTGATAAGCGTCTTTTTTCGCTCGTTTATACAAATTTACTCATGAGCGTCTTTTGATAAGCGTCTTTTTTCGCTCGTTTATACAAATTTACTTCATGAGCGTCTTTTGATAAGCGTCTTTTTTCGCTCGTTTATACAAATTTACTCATGAGCGTCTTTTGATAAGCGTCTTTTTTCGCTCGTTTATACAAATTTACTCATGAGCGTCTTTTGATAAGCGTCTTTTTTCGCTCGTTTATACAAATTTACTCATGAGCGTCTTTTGATAAGCGTCTTTTTTCGCTCGTTTATACAAATATACTCATGAGCGTCTTTTGATAAGCGTCTTTTTTCGCTCGTTTATACAAATTTACTCATGAGCGTCTTTTGATAAGCGTCTTTTTTCGCTCGTTTATACAAATTTACTCATGAGCGTCTTTTGATAAGCGTCTTTTTTCGCTCGTTTATACAAATTTACTCATGAGCGTCTTTTGATAAGCGTCTTTTTTCGCTCGTTTATACAAATTACTCATGAGCGTCTTTTGATAAGCGTCTTTTTCGCTCGTTTATACAAATTTACTCATGAGCGTCTTTTGATAAGCGTCTTTTTTCGCTCGTTTATACAAATTTACTCATGAGCGTCTTTTGATAAGCGTCTTTTTTCGCTCGTTTATACAAATTTACTCATGAGCGTCTTTTGATAAGCGTCTTTTTTCGCTCGTTTATACAAATTTACTCATGAGCGTCTTTTGATAAGCGTCTTTTTTCGCTCGTTTATACAAATTTACTCATGAGCGTCTTTTGATAAGCGTCTTTTTTCGCTCGTTTATACAAATTTACTCATGAGCGTCTTTTGATAAGCGTCTTTTTTCGCTCGTTTATACAAATATTTCATGAGCGTCTTTTGATAAGCGTCTTTTTTCGCTCGTTTATACAAATTTACTCGTGAGCGTCTTTTGATAAGCGTCTTTTTTCGCTCGTTTATACAAATTTACTCATGAGCGTCTTTTGATAAGCGTCTTTTTTCGCTCGTTTATACAAATATATTCATGAGCGTCTTTTGATAAGCGTCTTTTTTCGCTCGTTTATACAAATTTACTCATGAGCGTCTTTTGATAAGCGTCTTTTTTCGCTCGTTTATACAAATTTACTCATGAGCGTCTTTTGATAAGCGTCTTTTTTCGCTCGTTTATACAAATTATACTCATGAGCGTCTTTTGATAAGCGTCTTTTTTCACTCGTTTATACAAATTTACTCATGAGCGTCTTTTGATAAGCGTCTTTTTTCGCTCGTTTATACAAATTTACTCATGAGCGTCTTTTGATAAGCGTCTTTTTTCGCTCGTTTATACAAATTTACTCTGAGCGTCTTTTGATAAGCGTCTTTTTTCGCTCGAAATACAAATATATTCATGAGCGTCTTTTGATAAGCGTCTTTTTTCGCTCGTTTATACAAATTTACTCATGAGCGTCTTTTGATAAGCGTCTTTTTTCGCTCGTTTATACAAATATATTCATGAGCGTCTTTTGATAAGCGTCTTTTTTCGCTCGTTTATACAAATTTACTCATGAGCGTCTTTTGATAAGCGTCTTTTTTCGCTCGTTTATACAAATTTACTCATGAGCGTCTTTTGATAAGCGTCTTTTTTCGCTCGTTTATACAAATTTACTCATGAGCGTCTTTTGATAAGCGTCTTTTTTCGCTCGTTTATACAAATTTACTCATGAGCGTCTTTTGATAAGCGTCTTTTTTCGCTCGTTTATACAAATTTACTCATGAGCGTCTTTTGATAAGCGTCTTTTTTCGCTCGAAATACAAATTACTCATGAGCGTCTTTTGATAAGCGTCTTTTTTCGCTCGTTTATACAAATTTACTCATGAGCGTCTTTTGATAAGCGTCTTTTTTCGCTCGTTTATACAAATTTACTCATGAGCGTCTTTTGATAAGCGTCTTTTTTCGCTCGTTTATACAAATTTACTCATGAGCGTCTTTTGATAAGCGTCTTTTTTCGCTCGAAATACAAATTTACTCATGAGCGTCTTTTGATAAGCGTCTTTTTTCGCTCGTTTATACAAATTTACTCATGAGCGTCTTTTGATAAGCGTCTTTTTTCGCTCGTTTATACAAATTTACTCATGAGCGTCTTTTGATAAGCGTCTTTTTTCGCTCGTTTATACAAATTACTCATGAGCGTCTTTTGATAAGCGTCTTTTTTCGCTCGTTTATACAAATTTACTCATGAGCGTCTTTTGATAAGCGTCTTTTTTCGCTCGTTTATACAAATTTACTCATGAGCGTCTTTTGATAAGCGTCTTTTTTCGCTCGTTTATACAAATTTACTCATGAGCGTCTTTTGATAAGCGTCTTTTTTCGCTCGTTTATACAAATTTACTCATGAGCGTCTTTTGATAAGCGTCTTTTTTCGCTCGTTTATACAAATTTACTCATGAGCGTCTTTTGATAAGCGTCTTTTTTCGCTCGTTTATACAAATTTACTCATGAGCGTCTTTTGATAAGCGTCTTTTTTCGCTCGTTTATACAAATTTACTCATGAGCGTCTTTTGATAAGCGTCTTTTTTCGCTCGATACAAATTTACTCATGAGCGTCTTTTGATAAGCGTCTTTTTTCGCTCGTTTATACAAATTTACTCATGAGCGTCTTTTGATAAGCGTCTTTTTTCGCTCGTTTATACAAATTTACTCATGAGCGTCTTTTGATAAGCGTCTTTTTTCGCTCGTTTATACAAATTACTCATGAGCGTCTTTTGATAAGCGTCTTTTTTCGCTCGAATACAAATTTACTCATGAGCGTCTTTTGATAAGCGTCTTTTTTCGCTCGTTTATACAAATTTACTCGTGAGCGTCTTTTGATAAGCGTCTTTTTTCGCTCGTTTATACAAATTTACTCATGAGCGTCTTTTGATAAGCGTCTTTTTTCGCTCGTTTATACAAATTTACTCATGAGCGTCTTTTGATAAGCGTCTTTTTTCGCTCGTTTATACAAATTTACTCATGAGCGTCTTTTGATAAGCGTCTTTTTTCGCTCGTTTATACAAATTTACTCATGAGCGTCTTTTGATAAGCGTCTTTTTTCGCTCGTTTATACAAATTTACTCATGAGCGTCTTTTGATAAGCGTCTTTTTTCGCTCGTTTATACAAATTTACTCATGAGCGTCTTTTGATAAGCGTCTTTTTTCGCTCGTTTATACAAATTTACTCATGAGCGTCTTTTGATAAGCGTCTTTTTTCGCTCGAAATACAAATTTACTCATGAGCGTCTTTTGATAAGCGTCTTTTTTCGCTCGTTTATACAAATTTACTCATGAGCGTCTTTTGATAAGCGTCTTTTTTCGCTCGTTTATACAAATTTACTCATGAGCGTCTTTTGATAAGCGTCTTTTTTCGCTCGTTTATACAAATTTACTCATGAGCGTCTTTTGATAAGCGTCTTTTTTCGCTCGAAATACAAATTTACTCATGAGCGTCTTTTGATAAGCGTCTTTTTTCGCTCGTTTATACAAATTACTCATGAGCGTCTTTTGATAAGCGTCTTTTTTCGCTCGTTTATACAAATTTACTCATGAGCGTCTTTTGATAAGCGTCTTTTTTCGCTCGTTTATACAAATTTACTCATGAGCGTCTTTTGATAAGCGTCTTTTTTCGCTCGAAATACAAATTTACTCATGAGCGTCTTTTGATAAGCGTCTTTTTTCGCTCGTTTATACAAATTTACTCATGAGCGTCTTTTGATAAGCGTCTTTTTTCGCTCGAAATAAAATTTACTCATGAGCGTCTTTTGATAAGCGTCTTTTTTCGCTCGTTTATACAAATTTACTCATGAGCGTCTTTTGATAAGCGTCTTTTTTCGCTCGTTTATACAAATTTACTCATGAGCGTCTTTTGATAAGCGTCTTTTTTCGCTCGTTTATACAAATTTACTCATGAGCGTCTTTTGATAAGCGTCTTTTTTCGCTCGTTTATACAAATTTACTCATGAGCGTCTTTTGATAAGCGTCTTTTTTCGCTCGTTTATACAAATTTACTCATGAGCGTCTTTTGATAAGCGTCTTTTTTCGCTCGTTTATACAAATTTACTCATGAGCGTCTTTTGATAAGCGTCTTTTTTCGCTCGTTTATACAAATTTACTCATGAGCGTCTTTTGATAAGCGTCTTTTTTCGCTCGTTTATACAAATTTACTCATGAGCGTCTTTTGATAAGCGTCTTTTTTCGCTCAAATACAAATTTACTCATGAGCGTCTTTTGATAAGCGTCTTTTTTCGCTCGTTTATACAAATTTACTCATGAGCGTCTTTTGATAAGCGTCTTTTTTCGCTCGTTTATACAAATTTACTCATGAGCGTCTTTTGATAAGCGTCTTTTTTCGCTCGTTTATACAAATTTACTCATGAGCGTCTTTTGATAAGCGTCTTTTTCGCTCGTTTATACAAATATTTTCATGAGCGTCTTTTGATAAGCGTCTTTTTTCGCTCGTTTATACAAATTTACTCATGAGCGTCTTTTGATAAGCGTCTTTTTTCGCTCGTTTATACAAATTTACTCGTGAGCGTCTTTTGATAAGCGTCTTTTTTCGCTCGTTTATACAATTTACTCATGAGCGTCTTTTGATAAGCGTCTTTTTTCGCTCGTTTATACAAATATACTCATGAGCGTCTTTTGATAAGCGTCTTTTTTCGCTCGTTTATACAATTTACTCATGAGCGTCTTTTGATAAGCGTCTTTTTTCGCTCGTTTATACAATTTACTCATGAGCGTCTTTTGATAGCGTCTTTTTTCGCTCTTAATACAAATTTACTCATGAGCGTCTTTTGATAAGCGTCTTTTTTCGCTCGTTTATACAAATATACTCATGAGCGTCTTTTGATAAGCGTCTTTTTTCGCTCGTTTATACAAATTTACTCATGAGCGTCTTTTGATAAGCGTCTTTTTTCGCTTTAATACAAATTTACTCATGAGCGTCTTTTGATAAGCGTCTTTTTTCGCTCGTTTATACAAATTTACTCTGAGCGTCTTTTGATAAGCGTCTTTTTTCGCTCGTTATACAAATTTACTCATGAGCGTCTTTTGATAAGCGTCTTTTTTCGCTCGTTTATACAAATATACTCATGAGCGTCTTTTGATAAGCGTCTTTTTTCGCTCGTTAATACAATTATACTCATGAGCGTCTTTTGATAAGCGTCTTTTTTCGCTCGTTTATACAAATTACTCATGAGCGTCTTTTGATAAGCGTCTTTTTTCGCTCGAAATACAAATTTACTCATGAGCGTCTTTTGATAAGCGTCTTTTGTCGCTCGTTAATACAAATATTTCATGAGCGTCTTTTGATAAGCGTCTTTTTTCGCTCGTTTATACAAATTTACTCATGAGCGTCTTTTGATAAGCGTCTTTTTTCGCTCGTTTATACAAATTTACTCATGAGCGTCTTTTGATAAGCGTCTTTTTTCGCTCGAAATACAAATTTACTCATGAGCGTCTTTTGATAAGCGTCTTTTTTCGCTCGTTTATACAAATTTACTCATGAGCGTCTTTTGATAAGCGTCTTTTTTCGCTCGTTTATACAAATTTACTCATGAGCGTCTTTTGATAAGCGTCTTTTTTCGCTCGTTTATACAAATATACTCATGAGCGTCTTTTGATAAGCGTCTTTTTTCGCTCGTTTATACAAATTATACTCATGAGCGTCTTTTGATAAGCGTCTTTTTTCGCTCGTTATATACAAATTTACTCATGAGCGTCTTTTGATAAGCGTCTTTTTTCGCTCGTTTATACAAATTTACTCATGAGCGTCTTTTGATAAGCGTCTTTTTTCGCTCGTTTATACAAATATTACTCATGAGCGTCTTTTGATAAGCGTCTTTTTTCGCTCGTTTATACAAATTTACTCATGAGCGTCTTTTGATAAGCGTCTTTTTTCGCTCGAAATACAAATTTACTCATGAGCGTCTTTTGATAAGCGTCTTTTTTTCGCTCGTTTATACAAATTTACTCATGAGCGTCTTTTGATAAGCGTCTTTTTTCGCTCGTTTATACAAATACTCATGAGCGTCTTTTGATAAGCGTCTTTTTTCGCTCGTTTATACAAATTTACTCATGAGCGTCTTTTGATAAGCGTCTTTTTTCGCTCGTTTATACAAATATTTCATGAGCGTCTTTTGATAAGCGTCTTTTTTCGCTCGTTTATACAAATTTACTCATGAGCGTCTTTTGATAAGCGTCTTTTTTCGCTCGTTTATACAAATTTACTCATGAGCGTCTTTTGATAAGCGTCTTTTTTCGCTCGTTTATACAATTTACTCATGAGCGTCTTTTGATAAGCGTCTTTTTTCGCTCGTTTATACAAATTTACTCATGAGCGTCTTTTGATAAGCGTCTTTTTTCGCTCGTTATACAATATACTCATGAGCGTCTTTTGATAAGCGTCTTTTTTCGCTCGTTTATACAAATTACTCATGAGCGTCTTTTGATAAGCGTCTTTTTTCGCTCGTTTATACAAATTTACATGAGCGTCTTTTGATAAGCGTCTTTTTCGCTCGTTTATACAAATTTACTCATGAGCGTCTTTTGATAAGCGTCTTTTTTCGCTCGTTTATACAAATTTACTCATGAGCGTCTTTTGATAAGCGTCTTTTTCGCTCGTTTATACAAATATACTCATGAGCGTCTTTTGATAAGCGTCTTTTTTCGCTCGTTTATACAAATTTACTCATGAGCGTCTTTTGATAAGCGTCTTTTTTCGCTCGTTTATACAAATTTACTCATGAGCGTCTTTTGATAAGCGTCTTTTTTCGCTCGTTTATACAAATTTACTCATGAGCGTCTTTTGATAAGCGTCTTTTTTCGCTCGAAATACAAATTACTCATGAGCGTCTTTTGATAAGCGTCTTTTTTCGCTCGTTTATACAAATTTACTCATGAGCGTCTTTTGATAAGCGTCTTTTTTCGCTCGTTTATACAAATTTACTCATGAGCGTCTTTTGATAAGCGTCTTTTTCGCTCGTTTATACAAATTTACTCATGAGCGTCTTTTGATAAGCGTCTTTTTTCGCTCGTTTATACAAATTTACTCATGAGCGTCTTTTGATAAGCGTCTTTTTTTCGTTTATACAAATATACTCATGAGCGTCTTTTGATAAGCGTCTTTTTTCGCTCGTTTATACAAATTTACTCATGAGCGTCTTTTGATAAGCGTCTTTTTTCGCTCGAAATACAAATTTACTCATGAGCGTCTTTTGATAAGCGTCTTTTTTCGCTCGTTTATACAAATTTACTCATGAGCGTCTTTTGATAAGCGTCTTTTTTTCGCTAGTCAATACAACTATATTCATGAGCGTCTTTTGATAAGCGTCTTTTTCGCTCGTTTATACAAATATACTCATGAGCGTCTTTTGATAAGCGTCTTTTTTCGCTCGTTTATACAAATTACTCATGAGCGTCTTTTGATAAGCGTCTTTTTTCGCTCGTTTATACAAATTTACTCTGAGCGTCTTTTGATAAGCGTCTTTTTTCGCTCGTTTATACAAATTACTCATGAGCGTCTTTTGATAAGCGTCTTTTTTCGCTCGAAATACAAATTACTCATGAGCGTCTTTTGATAAGCGTCTTTTTCGCTCGTTTATACAAATTTACTCATGAGCGTCTTTTGATAAGCGTCTTTTTTCGCTCGTTTATACAAATTTACTCATGAGCGTCTTTTGATAAGCGTCTTTTTTCGCTCGTTTATACAAATATACTCATGAGCGTCTTTTGATAAGCGTCTTTTTTCGCTCGTTTATACAAATTTATCATGAGCGTCTTTTGATAAGCGTCTTTTTTCGCTCGTTTATACAAATATACTCATGAGCGTCTTTTGATAAGCGTCTTTTTTCGCTCGTTTATACAAATTTACTCATGAGCGTCTTTTGATAAGCGTCTTTTTTCGCTCGTTTATACAAATATACTCATGAGCGTCTTTTGATAAGCGTCTTTTTTCGCTCGTTTATACAAATTTACTCATGAGCGTCTTTTGATAAGCGTCTTTTTTCGCTCGAAATACAAATTTACTCATGAGCGTCTTTTGATAAGCGTCTTTTTCGCTCGTTTATACAAATTTACTCTGAGCGTCTTTTGATAAGCGTCTTTTTTCGCTCGTTTATACAAATTACTCATGAGCGTCTTTTGATAAGCGTCTTTTTTCGCTCGTTTATACAAATTACTCATGAGCGTCTTTTGATAAGCGTCTTTTTTCGCTCAAATACAATTTACTCATGAGCGTCTTTTGATAAGCGTCTTTTTTCGCTCGTTTATACAAATTTACTCATGAGCGTCTTTTGATAAGCGTCTTTTTTCGCTCGTTTATACAAATATACTCATGAGCGTCTTTTGATAAGCGTCTTTTTTCGCTCGTTTATACAAATTTACTCATGAGCGTCTTTTGATAAGCGTCTTTTTTCGCTCGTTTATACAAATTTACTCATGAGCGTCTTTTGATAAGCGTTTTTTCGCTCGTTAAATACAAATTTTCTCATGAGCGTCTTTTGATAAGCGTCTTTTTTCGCTCGTTTATACAAATTACTCATGAGCGTCTTTTGATAAGCGTCTTTTTTCGCTCGTTTATACAAATTTACTCATGAGCGTCTTTTGATAAGCGTCTTTTTTCGCTCGTTTATACAAATTTACTCATGAGCGTCTTTTGATAAGCGTTTTTTCGCTCGTTTATACAAATTTACTCATGAGCGTCTTTTGATAAGCGTCTTTTTTCGCTCGAAATACAAATTTACTCATGAGCGTCTTTTGATAAGCGTCTTTTTCGCTCGTTTATACAATTATACTCATGAGCGTCTTTTGATAAGCGTCTTTTTTTCGCTCGTTTATACAAATTTACTCATGAGCGTCTTTTGATAAGCGTCTTTTTTCGCTCGTTTATACAAATTTACTCATGAGCGTCTTTTGATAAGCGTCTTTTTTCGCTCGTTATACAAATATACTCATGAGCGTCTTTTGATAAGCGTCTTTTTTCGCTCGTTTATACAAATATACTCATGAGCGTCTTTTGATAAGCGTCTTTTTTCGCTCGTTTATACAAATATACTCATGAGCGTCTTTTGATAAGCGTCTTTTTTCGCTCGTTTATACAAATTTACTCATGAGCGTCTTTTGATAAGCGTCTTTTTCGCTCGTTTATACAAATTTACTCATGAGCGTCTTTTGATAAGCGTCTTTTTTCGCTCGTTTATACAAATTTACTCATGAGCGTCTTTTGATAAGCGTCTTTTTTCGCTCGTTTATACAAAATTTTCATGAGCGTCTTTTGATAAGCGTCTTTTTTCGCTCGTTTATACAAATTTACTCTGAGCGTCTTTTGATAAGCGTCTTTTTTCGCTCGTTTATACAAATTTACTCATGAGCGTCTTTTGATAAGCGTCTTTTTTCGCTCGTTATACAAATTTACTCATGAGCGTCTTTTGATAAGCGTCTTTTTCGCTCGTTTATACAAATTTACTCATGAGCGTCTTTTGATAAGCGTCTTTTTCGCTCGTTTATACAAATTTACTCATGAGCGTCTTTTGATAAGCGTCTTTTTCGCTCGTTTATACAAATTTACTCATGAGCGTCTTTTGATAAGCGTCTTTTTTCGCTCGTTTATACAAATATACTCATGAGCGTCTTTTGATAAGCGTCTTTTTTCGCTCGTTATACAAATTACTCATGAGCGTCTTTTGATAGCGTCTTTTTTCGCTCGTTTATACAAATTTACTCATGAGCGTCTTTTGATAAGCGTCTTTTTTCGCTCGTTTATACAAATTTACTCATGAGCGTCTTTTGATAAGCGTCTTTTTTCGCTCGTTTATACAAATTTACTCATGAGCGTCTTTTGATAAGCGTCTTTTTTCGCTCGTTTATACAAATTACTCATGAGCGTCTTTTGATAAGCGTCTTTTTTCGCTTTTATACAAATTTACTCATGAGCGTCTTTTGATAAGCGTCTTTTTTCGCTCGTTTATACAAATTTACTCATGAGCGTCTTTTGATAAGCGTCTTTTTCGCTCGTTTATACAAATATACTCATGAGCGTCTTTTGATAAGCGTCTTTTTTCGCTCGTTTATACAAATTTACTCATGAGCGTCTTTTGATAAGCGTCTTTTTTCGCTCGTTTATACAAATTTACTCATGAGCGTCTTTTGATAAGCGTCTTTTTTCGCTCGTTTATACAAATTTACTCATGAGCGTCTTTTGATAAGCGTCTTTTTTCGCTCGTTTATACAAATTTACTCATGAGCGTCTTTTGATAAGCGTCTTTTTCGCTCGTTTATACAAATTTACTCATGAGCGTCTTTTGATAAGCGTCTTTTTTCGCTCGTTTATACAAATTTACTCATGAGCGTCTTTGATAAGCGTCTTTTTTCGCTCGTTTATACAAATTTACTCATGAGCGTCTTTTGATAAGCGTCTTTTTCGCTCGTTTATACAAATTTACTCATGAGCGTCTTTTGATAAGCGTCTTTTTTCGCTCGTTTATACAAATTTACTCATGAGCGTCTTTTGATAAGCGTCTTTTTTCGCTCGTTTATACAAATTTACTCATGAGCGTCTTTTGATAAGCGTCTTTTTTCGCTCGTTTATACAAATTTACTCATGAGCGTCTTTTGATAAGCGTCTTTTTTCGCTCGTTTATACAAATTTACTCATGAGCGTCTTTTGATAAGCGTCTTTTTTCGCTCGTTTATACAAATTTACTCATGAGCGTCTTTTGATAGGCGTCTTTTTTCGCTCAAAATACAAATTTACTCATGAGCGTCTTTTGATAAGCGTCTTTTTTCGCTCGTTTATACAAATTTACTCATGAGCGTCTTTTGATAAGCGTCTTTTTTCGCTCGTTTATACAAATATACTCATGAGCGTCTTTTGATATAAGCGTTTTTTTCGCTCGTTTATACAAATTTACTCATGAGCGTCTTTTGATAAGCGTCTTTTTTCGCTCGTTTATACAAATATACTCATGAGCGTCTTTTGATAAGCGTCTTTTTTCGCTCGTTTATACAAATAATTATACTCGTGAGCGTCTTTTGATAAGCGTCTTTTTTCGCTCGTTTATACAAATTTACTCATGAGCGTCTTTTGATAAGCGTCTTTTTTTGCTCGAAATACAAATTTGCTCATGAGCGTCTTTTGAGAAGCGTCTTTTTTCGCTCGTTTATACAAATTTACTCATGAGCGTCTTTTGATAAGCGTCTTTTTTCGCTCGTTTATACAAATTACTCATGAGCGTCTTTTGATAGCGTCTTTTTTCGCTCGTTTATACAAATTTACTCATGAGCGTCTTTTGATAAGCGTCTTTTTTCGCTCGTTTATACAAATTTACTCATGAGCGTCTTTTGATAAGCGTCTTTTTCGCTCGTTTATACAAATTTACTCATGAGCGTCTTTTGATAAGCGTCTTTTTTCGCTCGAATACAAATTACTCATGAGCGTCTTTTGATAAGCGTCTTTTTTCGCTCGTTTATACAAAATACTCATGAGCGTCTTTTGATAAGCGTCTTTTTTCGCTCGTTTATACAAATTTACTCATGAGCGTCTTTTGATAAGCGTCTTTTTTCGCTCGTTTATACAAATTTACTCATGAGCGTCTTTTGATAAGCGTCTTTTTTCGCTCGTTTATACAAATTTACTCATGAGCGTCTTTTGATAAGCGTCTTTTTTCGCTCGTTTATACAAATTTACTCATGAGCGTCTTTTGATAGGCGTCTTTTTTCGCTCAAAATACAAATTTACTCGTGAGCGTCTTTTGATAAGCGTCTTTTTTCGCTCGTTTATACAAATTTACTCTTGAGCGTCTTTTGATAAGCGTCTTTTTTCGCTCGTTTATACAAATTTACTCATGAGCGTCTTTTGATAAGCGTCTTTTTTCGCTCGTTTATACAAATTTACTCTGATGAGCGTCTTTTGATAAGCGTCTTTTTCGCTCGTTATACAAATTTACTCATGAGCGTCTTTTGATAAGCGTCTTTTTTCGCTCGTTTATACAAATTTACTCATGAGCGTCTTTTGATAAGCGTCTTTTTTCGCTCGTTTATACAAATTTACTCATGAGCGTCTTTGATAAGCGTCTTTTTTCGCTCGAAATACAAATTACTCATGAGCGTCTTTTGATAAGCGTTTTTTTCGCTCGTTTATACAAATATACTCATGAGCGTCTTTTGATAAGCGTCTTTTTTCGCTCGTTTATACAAATTACTCATGAGCGTCTTTTGATAAGCGTCTTTTTTCGCTCGTTTATACAAATTTACTCATGAGCGTCTTTTGATAAGCGTCTTTTTTCGCTCGTTTATACAAATATACTCATGAGCGTCTTTTGATAAGCGTCTTTTTTCGCTCGTTTATACAAATTTACTCATGAGCGTCTTTTGATAAGCGTCTTTTTTCGCTCGTTTATACAAATTTACTCATGAGCGTCTTTTGATAAGCGTCTTTTTTCGCTCGTTTATACAAATTTACTCATGAGCGTCTTTTGATAAGCGTCTTTTTTCGCTCGTTTATACAAATTTACTCATGAGCGTCTTTTGATAAGCGTCTTTTTTCGCTCGTTTATACAAATTTACTCGTGAGCGTCTTTTGATAAGCGTCTTTTTTCGCTCGTTTATACAAATATACTCATGAGCGTCTTTTGATAAGCGTCTTTTTTCGCTCGTTTATACAAATTTACTCATGAGCGTCTTTTGATAAGCGTCTTTTTTCGCTCGTTTATACAAATTTACTCATGAGCGTCTTTTTTTGCTCGAAATACAAATTTGCTCATGAGCGTCTTTTGATAAGCGTCTTTTTTCGCTCGTTTATACAAATTTACTCATGAGCGTCTTTTGATAAGCGTCTTTTTTCGCTCGTTTATACAAATTTACTCATGAGCGTCTTTTGATAAGCGTCTTTTTTCGCTCGTTTATACAAATTACTCATGAGCGTCTTTTGATAAGCGTCTTTTTTCGCTCGAAATACAATTTACTCATGAGCGTCTTTTGATAAGCGTCTTTTTTCGCTCGTTTATACAAATTTACTCATGAGCGTCTTTTGATAAGCGTCTTTTTTCGCTCGAAATACAAATTTACTCATGAGCGTCTTTTGATAAGCGTCTTTTTCGCTCGTTTATACAAATTTACTCATGAGCGTCTTTTGATAAGCGTTTTCGCTCGTTTATACAAATTTACTCATGAGCGTCTTTTGATAAGCGTCTTTTTTCGCTCGTTTATACAAATTTACTCATGAGCGTCTTTTGATAAGCGTCTTTTTTCGCTCGTTTATACAAATTTACTCTTGAGCGTCTTTTGATAAGCGTCTTTTTTCGCTCGTTTATACAAATTTACTCATGAGCGTCTTTTGATAAGCGTCTTTTTTTTCGCTCGAAATACAAATTTACTCATGAGCGTCTTTTGATAAGCGTCTTTTTCGCTCGTTTATACAAATTTACTCATGAGCGTCTTTTGATAAGCGTCTTTTTTCGCTCGTTTATACAAATTTATCATGAGCGTCTTTTGATAAGCGTCTTTTTCGCTCGTTTATACAAATTTACTCATGAGCGTCTTTTGATAAGCGTCTTTTTTCGCTCGTTTATACAAATTTACTCATGAGCGTCTTTTGATAAGCGTCTTTTTTCGCTCGTTTATACAAATATACTCATGAGCGTCTTTGATAAGCGTCTTTTTTCGCTCGTTTATACAAATTTACTCATGAGCGTCTTTTGATAAGCGTCTTTTTTCGCTCGTTTATACAAATTTACTCATGAGCGTCTTTTGATAAGCGTTTTTTTCGCTCGTTTATACAAATATACTCATGAGCGTCTTTTGATAAGCGTCTTTTTTCGCTCGTTTATACAAATTTACTCATGAGCGTCTTTTGATAAGCGTCTTTTTTCGCTCGTTTATACAAATTACATGAGCGTCTTTTGATAAGCGTCTTTTTTCGCTCGAATACAAATTACTCATGAGCGTCTTTTGATAAGCGTCTTTTTTCGCTCGTTTATACAAATTACTCATGAGCGTCTTTTGATAAGCGTCTTTTTTCGCTCGTTTATACAAATTACTCATGAGCGTCTTTTGATAAGCGTCTTTTTTCGCTCAAATACAAATTTACTCATGAGCGTCTTTTGATAAGCGTCTTTTTTCGCTCGTTATACAAATTTACTCATGAGCGTCTTTTGATAAGCGTCTTTTTTCGCTCGTTTATACAAATTTACTCATGAGCGTCTTTTGATAAGCGTCTTTTTTCGCTCGTTTATACAATTATACTCAATAGCGTCTTTTGCTAAGCGTCTTTTTTCGCTCGTTTATACAAATTTACTCATGAGCGTCTTTTGATAAGCGTCTTTTTTCGCTCGTTTATACAAATTTACTCATGAGCGTCTTTTGATAAGCGTCTTTTTTCGCTCGTTTATACAAATTTACTCATGAGCGTCTTTTGATAAGCGTCTTTTTTCGCTCGTTTATACAAATTTACTCATGAGCGTCTTTTGATAAGCGTCTTTTTTCGCTCGTTTATACAAATTACTCTTGAGCGTCTTTTGATAAGCGTCTTTTTTCGCTCGTTTATACAAATATACTCATGAGCGTCTTTTGATAAGCGTCTTTTTTCGCTCGTTTATACAAATTTACTCATGAGCGTCTTTTGATAAGCGTCTTTTTTCTCGCTCGAAATACAAATTTACTCATGAGCGTCTTTTGATAAGCGTCTTTTTTCGCTCGTTTATACAAATTTACTCATGAGCGTCTTTTGATAAGCGTCTTTTTCGCTCGTTTACAAAATTACTCATGAGCGTCTTTTGATAAGCGTCTTTTTTCGCTCGTTTATACAAATTTACTCATGAGCGTCTTTTGATAAGCGTCTTTTTCGCTCGTTTATACAAATTACTCATGAGCGTCTTTTGATAAGCGTCTTTTTTCGCTCGTTTATACAAATTTACTCATGAGCGTCTTTTGATAAGCGTCTTTTTCGCTCGTTTATACAAATATACTCATGAGCGTCTTTGATAAGCGTCTTTTTTCGCTCGTTTATACAAATTTACTCATGAGCGTCTTTTGATAAGCGTCTTTTTTCGCTCGTTATACAAATTTACTCTGAGCGTCTTTTGATAAGCGTCTTTTTTCGCTCGTTTATACAAATTTACTCATGAGCGTCTTTTGATAAGCGTCTTTTTTCGCTCGTTTATACAAATTTACTCATGAGCGTCTTTTGATAAGCGTCTTTTTTCGCTCGTTTATACAAATTTACTCATGAGCGTCTTTTGATAAGCGTCTTTTTTCGCTCGTTTATACAAATTTACTCATGAGCGTCTTTTGATAAGCGTCTTTTTTTCGCTCGTTTATACAAATTACTCTTGAGCGTCTTTTGATAAGCGTCTTTTTTCGCTCGTTTATACAAATATACTCGTGAGCGTCTTTTGATAAGCGTCTTTTTTCGCTCGTTTATACAATATTTTCATGAGCGTCTTTTGATAAGCGTCTTTTTTCGCTCGTTTATACAAATTTACTCATGAGCGTCTTTTGATAAGCGTCTTTTTTCGCTCGTTTATACAAATTTACTCATGAGCGTCTTTTGATAAGCGTCTTTTTTCGCTCGTTTATACAAATTTACTCATGAGCGTCTTTTGATAAGCGTCTTTTTTCGCTCGTTTATACAAATTTACTCATGAGCGTCTTTTGATAAGCGTCTTTTTTCGCTCGTTTATACAAATTTACTCATGAGCGTCTTTTGATAAGCGTCTTTTTCGCTCGTTTATACAAATTTACTCATGAGCGTCTTTTGATAAGCGTCTTTTTTCGCTCGAAATACAAATTTACTCATGAGCGTCTTTTGATAAGCGTCTTTTTTCGCTCGTTTATACAAATTTACTCATGAGCGTCTTTTGATAAGCGTCTTTTTTCGCTCGTTTATACAAAATTTACTCATGAGCGTCTTTTGATAAGCGTCTTTTTTCGCTCGTTTATACAAATTTACTCATGAGCGTCTTTTGATAAGCGTCTTTTTTCGCTCGTTTATACAAATTTACTCATGAGCGTCTTTTGATAAGCGTCTTTTTTCGCTCGTTTATACAAATTTACTCATGAGCGTCTTTTGATAAGCGTCTTTTTCGCTCGTTTATACAAATTTACTCATGAGCGTCTTTTGATAAGCGTCTTTTTTCGCTCGTTTATACAAATTTACTCATGAGCGTCTTTTGATAAGCGTCTTTTTTCGCTCGTTTATACAAATTTACTCATGAGCGTCTTTTGATAAGCGTCTTTTTTCGCTCGTTTATACAAATTACTCATGAGCGTCTTTTGATAAGCGTCTTTTTTCGCTCGTTTATACAAATTTACTCATGAGCGTTTTGATAAGCGTCTTTTTTCGCTCGTTTATACAAATTTACTCATGAGCGTCTTTTGATAAGCGTCTTTTTCGCTCGTTTATACAAATTTACTCATGAGCGTCTTTTGATAAGCGTCTTTTTTCGCTCGTTTATACAAATTTACTCATGAGCGTCTTTGATAAGCGTCTTTTTTCGCTCGTTTATACAAATTTACTCGTGAGCGTCTTTTGATAAGCGTCTTTTTTCGCTCGTTTATACAAATTTACTCATGAGCGTCTTTTGATAAGCGTCTTTTTTCGCTCGTTTATACAAATTTACTATGAGCGTCTTTTGATAAGCGTCTTTTTTCGCTCGAATACAAATTTACTCATGAGCGTCTTTTGATAAGCGTCTTTTTTCGCTCGTTATACAAATTTACTCATGAGCGTCTTTTGATAAGCGTCTTTTTTCGCTCGTTTATACAAATTTACTCATGAGCGTCTTTTGATAAGCGTCTTTTTCGCTCGTTTATACAAATTACTCATGAGCGTCTTTTGATAAGCGTCTTTTTTCGCTCGTTTATACAAATTTACTCATGAGCGTCTTTTGATAAGCGTCTTTTTTCGCTCGAAATACAATTTACTCATGAGCGTCTTTTGATAAGCGTCTTTTTTCGCTCGTTTATACAAATTTACTCATGAGCGTCTTTTGATAAGCGTCTTTTTTCGCTCGTTTATACAAATATACTCATGAGCGTCTTTTGATAAGCGTCTTTTTCGCTCGTTTATACAAATTTACTCATGAGCGTCTTTTGATAAGCGTCTTTTTTCGCTCGTTTATACAAATTACTCATGAGCGTCTTTTGATAAGCGTCTTTTTTCGCTCGTTTATACAAATTTACTCATGAGCGTCTTTTGATAAGCGTCTTTTTTCGCTCGTTTATACAAATTACTCATGAGCGTCTTTTGATAAGCGTCTTTTTTCGCTCGTTTATACAAATTTACTCATGAGCGTCTTTTGATAAGCGTCTTTTTCGCTCGTTTATACAAATATACTCATGAGCGTCTTTTGATAAGCGTCTTTTTTCGCTCGTTTATACAAATTTACTCATGAGCGTCTTTTGATAAGCGTCTTTTTTCGCTCGTTTATACAAATTTACTCATGAGCGTCTTTTGATAAGCGTCTTTTTTCGCTCGTTTATACAAATTTACTCATGAGCGTCTTTTGATAAGCGTCTTTTTTCGCTCGTTTATACAAATATTTACTTGAGCGTCTTTTGATAAGCGTCTTTTTCGCTCGTTTATACAAATATACTCATGAGCGTCTTTTGATAAGCGTCTTTTTTCGCTCGTTTATACAAATTTACTCATGAGCGTCTTTTGATAAGCGTCTTTTTTCGCTCGTATACAAATTTACTCATGAGCGTCTTTTGATAAGCGTCTTTTTTCGCTCGTTTATACAAATTTACTCATGAGCGTCTTTTGATAAGCGTCTTTTTTCGCTCGTTTATACAAATTACTCATGAGCGTCTTTTGATAAGCGTCTTTTTTCGCTCGTTTATACAAATTTACTCATGAGCGTCTTTTGATAAGCGTCTTTTTTCGCTCGTTTATACAAATTTACTCATGAGCGTCTTTTGATAAGCGTCTTTTTTCGCTCGTTTATACAAATTTACTCATGAGCGTCTTTTGATAAGCGTCTTTTTTCGTTTATACAAATTTACTCATGAGCGTCTTTTGATAAGCGTCTTTTTCGCTCGTTTATACAAATTTACTCATGAGCGTCTTTTGATAAGCGTCTTTTTTCGCTCGTTTATACAAATTTACTCATGAGCGTCTTTTGATAAGCGTCTTTTTTCGCTCGTTTATACAAATTTACTCTTGAGCGTCTTTTGATAAGCGTCTTTTTTCGCTCGTTTATACAAATACTCATGAGCGTCTTTTGATAAGCGTCTTTTTTCGCTCGTTTATACAAATTTACTCATGAGCGTCTTTGATAAGCGTCTTTTTTCGCTCGTTTATACAAATTACTCTTGAGCGTCTTTTGATAAGCGTCTTTTTTCGCTCGAAATACAAATTACTCATGAGCGTCTTTTGATAAGCGTCTTTTTCGCTCGTTATACAAATTTACTCATGAGCGTCTTTTGATAAGCGTCTTTTTTCGCTCTATACAAATTTACTCATGAGCGTCTTTTGATAAGCGTCTTTTTTCGCTCGTTTATACAAATTACTCATGAGCGTCTTTTGATAAGCGTCTTTTTTCGCTCGAAATACAAATTTACTCATGAGCGTCTTTTGATAAGCGTCTTTTTTTTCGCTCGTTTATACAAATTTACTCATGAGCGTCTTTTTTTGCTCGAAATACAAATTTGCTCATGAGCGTCTTTTGATAAGCGTCTTTTTTCGCTCGTTTATACAAATTACTCATGAGCGTCTTTTGATAAGCGTCTTTTTTCGCTCGTTTATACAAATTTACTCTGAGCGTCTTTGATAAGCGTCTTTTTTCGCTCGTTTATACAAATTTACTCATGAGCGTCTTTTGATAAGCGTCTTTTTTCGCTCGTTTATACAAATTTACTCTTGAGCGTCTTTTGATAAGCGTCTTTTTTCGCTCGTTTATACAAATTTACTCATGAGCGTCTTTTTGATAAGCGTCTTTTTTCGCTCGTTTATACAAATTTACTCATGAGCGTCTTTTGATAAGCGTCTTTTTTCGCTCGTTTATACAAATTTACTCATGAGCGTCTTTTGATAAGCGTCTTTTTCGCTCGAAATACAAATTACTCATGAGCGTCTTTTGATAAGCGTCTTTTTTCGCTCGTTTATACAAATTTACTCATGAGCGTCTTTTGATAAGCGTCTTTTTTCGCTCGTTTATACAAATTTACTCATGAGCGTCTTTTGATAAGCGTCTTTTTTCGCTCGTTTATACAAATTTACTCATGAGCGTCTTTTGATAAGCGTCTTTTTTCGCTCGTTTATACAAATTTACTCATGAGCGTCTTTTGATAAGCGTTTTTTCGCTCGTTTATACAAATTTACTCATGAGCGTCTTTTGATAAGCGTCTTTTTTCGCTCGTTTATACAAATTTACTCATGAGCGTCTTTTGATAAGCGTCTTTTTTCGCTCGTTTATACAAATTTACTCATGAGCGTCTTTTGATAAGCGTCTTTTTTCGCTCGTTTATACAAATTTACTCATGAGCGTCTTTTGATAAGCGTCTTTTTTCGCTCGTTTATACAAATTTACTCATGAGCGTCTTTTGATAAGCGTCTTTTTCGCTCGTTTATACAAATTTACTCATGAGCGTCTTTTGATAAGCGTCTTTTTTCGCTCGTTTATACAAATTTACTCATGAGCGTCTTTTGATAAGCGTCTTTTTTCGCTCGTTTATACAAATATACTCATGAGCGTCTTTTGATAAGCGTCTTTTTTCGCTCGTTTATACAAAATATTCATGAGCGTCTTTTGATAAGCGTCTTTTTTCGCTCGTTTATACAAATTTACTCATGAGCGTCTTTTGATAAGCGTCTTTTTTCGCTCGTTTATACAAATTTACTCATGAGCGTCTTTTGATAAGCGTCTTTTTTCGCTCGTTTATACAAATATACTCATGAGCGTCTTTTGATAAGCGTCTTTTTTCGCTCGTTTATACAAATTTACTCATGAGCGTCTTTTGATAAGCGTCTTTTTCGCTCGTTTATACAAATTTACTCATGAGCGTCTTTTGATAAGCGTCTTTTTTCGCTCGTTTATACAAATATACTCATGAGCGTCTTTTGATAAGCGTCTTTTTTCGCTCGTTTATACAAATTTACTCATGAGCGTCTTTTGATAAGCGTCTTTTTTCGCTCGTTTATACAAATTTACTCATGAGCGTCTTTTGATAAGCGTCTTTTTTCGCTCGAAATACAAATTTACTCATGAGCGTCTTTTGATAAGCGTCTTTTTTCGCTCGTTTATACAAATTTACTCATGAGCGTCTTTTGATAAGCGTCTTTTTTCGCTCGTTTATACAAATTTACTCATGAGCGTCTTTTGATAAGCGTCTTTTTTCGCTCGTTTATACAAATTTACTCATGAGCGTCTTTTGATAAGCGTCTTTTTTCGCTCGTTTATACAAATTTACTCATGAGCGTCTTTTGATAAGCGTCTTTTTTCGCTCGTTTATACAAATTTACTCATGAGCGTCTTTTGATAAGCGTCTTTTTCGCTCGTTTATACAAATTTACTCATGAGCGTCTTTTGATAAGCGTCTTTTTTCGCTCGTTTATACAAATTTACTCATGAGCGTCTTTTGATAAGCGTCTTTTTTCGCTCGTTTATACAAATTTACTCATGAGCGTCTTTTGATAAGCGTCTTTTTTCGCTCGTTTATACAAATTTACTCATGAGCGTCTTTGATAAGGTCTTTTTTCGCTCAAATACAAATTTACTCATGAGCGTCTTTTGATAAGCGTCTTTTTTCGCTCGTTTATACAAAATTACTCTTGAGCGTCTTTTGATAAGCGTCTTTTTTCGCTCGTTTATACAAATTTACTCATGAGCGTCTTTTGATAAGCGTCTTTTTTCGCTCGTTTATACAAATATACTCATGAGCGTCTTTTGATAAGCGTCTTTTTTCGCTCGTTTATACAAATTTACTCATGAGCGTCTTTTGATAAGCGTCTTTTTTCGCTCGTTTATACAAATTACTTTGAGCGTCTTTTGATAAGCGTCTTTTTTCGCTCGTTTATACAAATTTACTCATGAGCGTCTTTTGATAAGCGTCTTTTTTCGCTCGTTTATACAAATTTACTCATGAGCGTCTTTTGATAAGCGTCTTTTTTCGCTCGTTTATACAAATTACTCATGAGCGTCTTTTGATAAGCGTCTTTTTTCGCTCGTTATACAAATATACTCATGAGCGTCTTTTGATAAGCGTCTTTTTTCGCTCGTTTATACAAATTTACTCTGAGCGTCTTTTGATAAGCGTTTTTTCGCTCGAAATACAAATTTACTCATGAGCGTCTTTTGATAAGCGTCTTTTTCGCTCGTTTATACAAATTTACTCATGAGCGTCTTTTGATAAGCGTCTTTTTTCGCTCGTTTATACAAATTTACTCATGAGCGTCTTTGATAAGCGTCTTTTTTCGCTCGTTTATACAAATTTACTCATGAGCGTCTTTTGATAAGCGTCTTTTTTCGCTCGTTTATACAAATTACTCATGAGCGTCTTTTGATAAGCGTCTTTTTTCGCTCGTTTATACAAATTACTCATGAGCGTCTTTTGATAAGCGTCTTTTTTCGCTCGTTTATACAAATTTACTCATGAGCGTCTTTTGATAAGCGTCTTTTTTCGCTCGTTTATACAAATTTACTCATGAGCGTCTTTTGATAAGCGTCTTTTTTCGCTCGTTTATACAAATTTACTCATGAGCGTCTTTTGATAAGCGTCTTTTTTCGCTCGTTTATACAAATATACTCATGAGCGTCTTTTGATAAGCGTCTTTTTTCGCTCGTTTATACAAATTTACTCATGAGCGTCTTTTGATAAGCGTCTTTTTTCGCTCGTTTATACAAATTTACTCTTGAGCGTCTTTTGATAAGCGTCTTTTTTCGCTCGTTTATACAAATTTACTTGAGCGTCTTTTGATAAGCGTCTTTTTTCGCTCGTTTATACAAATTTACTCATGAGCGTCTTTTGATAAGCGTCTTTTTTCGCTCGTTTATACAAATTTACTCATGAGCGTCTTTTGATAAGCGTCTTTTTTCGCTCGTTTATACAAATTTACTCATGAGCGTCTTTTGATAAGCGTCTTTTTTCGCTCGTTTATACAAATTTACTCATGAGCGTCTTTTGATAAGCGTCTTTTTTCGCTCGTTTATACAAATATACTCATGAGCGTCTTTTGATAAGCGTCTTTTTTCGCTCGTTTATACAAATATTTTCATGAGCGTCTTTTGATAAGCGTCTTTTTCGCTCGTTTATACAAATTTACTCATGAGCGTCTTTTGATAAGCGTCTTTTTTCGCTCGTTTATACAAATTTACTCATGAGCGTCTTTTGATAAGCGTCTTTTTTCGCTCGTTTATACAAATTTACTCATGAGCGTCTTTTGATAAGCGTCTTTTTTCGCTCGTTTATACAAATTTACTCATGAGCGTCTTTTGATAAGCGTCTTTTTTCGCTCGTTTATACAAATTTACTCATGAGCGTCTTTTGATAAGCGTCTTTTTTCGCTCGTTTATACAAATTTACTCATGAGCGTCTTTTGATAAGCGTCTTTTTTCGCTCGAAATACAAATTTACTCATGAGCGTCTTTTGATAAGCGTCTTTTTTCGCTCGTTTATACAAATTTACTCATGAGCGTCTTTTGATAAGCGTCTTTTTTCGCTCGAAATACAAATTTACTCATGAGCGTCTTTTGATAAGCGTCTTTTTTCGCTCGTTTATACAAATTTACTCGTGAGCGTCTTTTGATAAGCGTCTTTTTTCGCTCGTTTATACAAATTTACTCTGAGCGTCTTTTGATAAGCGTCTTTTTTCGCTCGTTTATACAAATTTACTCATGAGCGTCTTTTGATAAGCGTCTTTTTTCGCTCGTTTATACAAATTTACTCATGAGCGTCTTTTGATAAGCGTCTTTTTTCGCTCGTTTATACAAATTTACTCATGAGCGTCTTTTGATAAGCGTCTTTTTTCGCTCGTTTATACAAATTTACTCATGAGCGTCTTTTGATAAGCGTCTTTTTTCGCTCGTTTATACAATTTACTCATGAGCGTCTTTTGATAAGCGTCTTTTTTCGCTCGTTTATACAAATTTACTCATGAGCGTCTTTTGATAAGCGTCTTTTTTCGCTCAAAATACAAATTTACTCGTGAGCGTCTTTTGATAAGCGTCTTTTTTCGCTCGTTTATACAAATTTACTCTTGAGCGTCTTTTGATAAGCGTCTTTTTTCGCTCGTTATACAAATTATACTCATGAGCGTCTTTTGATAAGCGTCTTTTTTCGCTCGTTTATACAAATTTACTCTTGAGCGTCTTTTGATAAGCGTCTTTTTTCGCTCGTTTATACAAATTTACTCATGAGCGTCTTTTGATAAGCGTCTTTTTTCGCTCGTTTATACAAATATATTCATGAGCGTCTTTTGATAAGCGTCTTTTTTCGCTCGTTTATACAAATTTACTCATGAGCGTCTTTTGATAAGCGTCTTTTTTCGCTCGTTTATACAAATTTACTCATGAGCGTCTTTTGATAAGCGTCTTTTTTCGCTCGTTATACAAAATACTCATGAGCGTCTTTTGATAAGCGTCTTTTTTCGCTCAAATACAAATTTACTCATGAGCGTCTTTTGATAAGCGTCTTTTTTCGCTCGTTTATACAAATTTACTCATGAGCGTCTTTTGATAAGCGTCTTTTTTCGCTCGTTTATACAAATTACTCATGAGCGTCTTTTGATAAGCGTCTTTTTTCGCTCGTTTATACAAATTTACTCATGAGCGTCTTTTGATAAGCGTCTTTTTCGCTCGTTTATACAAATTTACTCATGAGCGTCTTTTGATAGGCGTCTTTTTTCGCTAAAAATACAAATTTACTCGTGAGCGTCTTTTGATAAGCGTCTTTTTTCGCTCGTTTATACAAATTTACTCATGAGCGTCTTTTGATAAGCGTCTTTTTTCGCTCGTTTATACAAATTTACTCATGAGCGTCTTTTGATAAGCGTCTTTTTTCGCTCGAAATACAAATTTACTCATGAGCGTCTTTTGATAAGCGTCTTTTTTCGCTCGTTTATACAAATTTACTCATGAGCGTCTTTTGATAAGCGTCTTTTTTCGCTCGTTTATACAAATATACTCATGAGCGTCTTTTGATAAGCGTCTTTTTTCGCTCGTTTATACAAAATTACTCATGAGCGTCTTTTGATAAGCGTCTTTTTTCGCTCGTTTATACAAATTTACTCATGAGCGTCTTTTGATAAGCGTCTTTTTTCGCTCGTTTATACAAATTTACTCATGAGCGTCTTTTGATAAGCGTCTTTTTCGCTCGTTTATACAAATTTACTCATGAGCGTCTTTTGATAAGCGTCTTTTTTCGCTCGTTTATACAAATTTACTCTGAGCGTCTTTTGATAAGCGTCTTTTTTCGCTCGTTTATACAAATTTACTCATGAGCGTCTTTGATAAGCGTCTTTTTTCGCTCGTTTATACAAATTTACTCATGAGCGTCTTTTGATAAGCGTCTTTTTTCGCTCGTTTATACAAATTTACTCATGAGCGTCTTTTGATAAGCGTCTTTTTTCGCTCGTTTATACAAATTTACTCATGAGCGTCTTTTGATAAGCGTCTTTTTTCGCTCGTTTATACAAATTACTCATGAGCGTCTTTTGATAAGCGTCTTTTTTCGCTCGTTTATACAAATTTACTCATGAGCGTCTTTTGATAAGCGTCTTTTTTCGCTCGTTTATACATTTCTCTTGAGCGATTCTTTTTCGTCTTTTTTCGCTCGTTTATACAAATTTACTCATGAGCGTCTTTTGATAAGCGTCTTTTTTCGCTCGTTTATACAAATTTACTCATGAGCGTCTTTTGATAAGCGTCTTTTTTCGCTCGTTTATACAAATATACTCATGAGCGTTTTGATAAGCGTCTTTTTTTTTCGTTTATACAAATTTACTCATGAGCGTCTTTTGATAAGCGTCTTTTTTCGCTCAAATACAAATTTACTCATGAGCGTCTTTTGATAGCGTCTTTTTTCGCTCGTTTATACAAATTTACTCATGAGCGTCTTTTGATAAGCGTCTTTTTTCGCTCGTTTATACAAATTACTCATGAGCGTCTTTTGATAAGCGTCTTTTTTCGCTCGTTTATACAAATTTACTCATGAGCGTCTTTTGATAAGCGTCTTTTTTCGCTCGTTTATACAAATTTACTCATGAGCGTCTTTTGATAAGCGTCTTTTTTCGCTCGTTTATACAAATATACTCATGAGCGTCTTTTGATAAGCGTCTTTTTTCGCTCGTTTATACAAATATACTCATGAGCGTCTTTTGATAAGCGTCTTTTTTCGCTCGTTTATACAAATTTACTCATGAGCGTCTTTTGATAAGCGTCTTTTTCGCTCGTTTATACAAATTTACTCATGAGCGTCTTTTGATAAGCGTCTTTTTTCGCTCGTTTATACAAAATTACTCTTGAGCGTCTTTTGATAAGCGTCTTTTTTCGCTCGTTTATACAAATATTTCATGAGCGTCTTTTGATAAGCGTCTTTTTTCGCTCGTTTATACAAATTTACTCATGAGCGTCTTTTGATAAGCGTCTTTTTTCGCTCGTTTATACAAATTTACTCATGAGCGTCTTTTGATAAGCGTCTTTTTTCGCTCGTTTATACAAATATACTCATGAGCGTCTTTTGATAAGCGTCTTTTTTCGCTCGTTTATACAAAATTACTCATGAGCGTCTTTTGATAAGCGTCTTTTTTCGCTCGTTTATACAAATTTACTCATGAGCGTCTTTTGATAAGCGTCTTTTTTCGCTCGTTTATACAAATTTACTCATGAGCGTCTTTTGATAAGCGTCTTTTTTCGCTCAAAATACAAATTTACTCATGAGCGTCTTTTGATAAGCGTCTTTTTTCGCTCGTTTATACAAATTACTCATGAGCGTCTTTTGATAAGCGTCTTTTTTCGCTCGTTTATACAAAATATTCATGAGCGTCTTTTGATAAGCGTCTTTTTTCGCTCGTTTATACAAATTTACTCATGAGCGTCTTTTGATAAGCGTCTTTTTTCGCTCGTTTATACAAATTTACTCTGAGCGTCTTTTGATAAGCGTCTTTTTTCGCTCGTTTATACAAATTTACTCATGAGCGTCTTTTGATAAGCGTCTTTTTTCGCTCGTTTATACAAATTTACTCATGAGCGTCTTTTGATAAGCGTCTTTTTTCGCTCGTTTATACAAATTTACTCATGAGCGTCTTTTGATAAGCGTCTTTTTTCGCTCGTTTATACAAATTTACTCATGAGCGTCTTTTGATAAGCGTCTTTTTTCGCTCGTTTATACAAATTTACTCATGAGCGTCTTTTGATAAGCGTCTTTTTTCGCTCGAAATACAAATTTACTCATGAGCGTCTTTTGATAAGCGTCTTTTTTCGCTCGTATACAAATTTACTCTTGAGCGTCTTTTGATAGTAAGCGTCTTTTTTCGCTCGTTTATACAAATTTACTCATGAGCGTCTTTTGATAAGCGTCTTTTTTCGCTCGTTTATACAAATTACTCATGAGCGTCTTTTGATAAGCGTCTTTTTTCGCTCGTTTATACAAATTTATCATGAGCGTCTTTTGATAAGCGTCTTTTTTCGCTCGTTTATACAAATTTACTCATGAGCGTCTTTTGATAAGCGTCTTTTTTCGCTCGTTTATACAAATTTACTCATGAGCGTCTTTTGATAAGCGTCTTTTTTCGCTCGAAATACAAATTTACTCATGAGCGTCTTTTGATAAGCGTCTTTTTCGCTCGTTTATACAAATATACTCATGAGCGTCTTTTGATAAGCGTCTTTTTTCGCTCGTTTATACAAATTTACTCATGAGCGTCTTTTGATAAGCGTCTTTTTTCGCTCGTTTATACAAATTTACTCATGAGCGTCTTTTGATAAGCGTCTTTTTTCGCTCGTTTATACAAATATATTCATGAGCGTCTTTTGATAAGCGTCTTTTTTCGCTCGAAATACAAATTTACTCGTGAGCGTCTTTTGATAAGCGTCTTTTTTCGCTCGTTTATACAAATTTACTCATGAGCGTCTTTTGATAAGCGTCTTTTTTCGCTCGTTTATACAAATTACTCATGAGCGTCTTTTGAAGCGTCTTTTTTCGCTCGAAATACAAATTACTCATGAGCGTCTTTTGATAAGCGTCTTTTTTCGCTCGTTTATACAAATTTACTCATGAGCGTCTTTTGATAAGCGTCTTTTTTCGCTCGTTTATACAAATTACTCATGAGCGTCTTTTGATAAGCGTCTTTTTTCGCTCGTTTAATACAAATTTACTCATGAGCGTCTTTTGATAAGCGTCTTTTTTCGCTCGTTTATACAAATTACTCATGAGCGTCTTTTGATAAGCGTCTTTTTTCGCTCGTTTATACAAATTTACTCATGAGCGTCTTTTGATAAGCGTCTTTTTTCGCTCGTTTATACAAATTTACTCATGAGCGTCTTTTGATAAGCGTCTTTTTTCGCTCGAAATACAAATTACTCATGAGCGTCTTTTGATAAGCGTCTTTTTTCGCTCGTTTATACAAATTTACTCATGAGCGTCTTTTGATAGCGTCTTTTTCGCTCGTTTATACAAATTTAATGAGCGTCTTTTGATAAGCGTCTTTTTTCGCTCGTTTATACAAATTACTCATGAGCGTCTTTTGATAAGCGTCTTTTTTCGCTCGTTTATACAAATTTACTCATGAGCGTCTTTTGATAAGCGTCTTTTTCGCTCAAATACAAATTTACTCATGAGCGTCTTTTGATAAGCGTCTTTTTTCGCTCGTTTATACAAATTTACTCTTGAGCGTCTTTTGATAAGCGTCTTTTTTCGCTCGTTTATACAAATTTACTCATGAGCGTCTTTTGATAAGCGTCTTTTTTCGCTCGTTTATACAAATTTACTCGTGAGCGTCTTTTGATAAGCGTCTTTTTTCGCTCGTTTATACAAATTACTCATGAGCGTCTTTTGATAAGCGTCTTTTTTCGCTCGTTTATACAAATTTACTCATGAGCGTCTTTTGATAAGCGTCTTTTTTCGCTCGTTTATACAAATTTACTCTTGAGCGTCTTTTGATAAGCGTCTTTTTTCGCTCGTTTATACAAATTACTCATGAGCGTCTTTTGATAAGCGTCTTTTTTCGCTCGTTTATACAAATATACTCATGAGCGTCTTTTGATAAGCGTCTTTTTTCGCTCGTTTATACAAATTTACTCTTGAGCGTCTTTTGATAAGCGTCTTTTTTCGCTCGAAATACAAATATACTCATGAGCGTCTTTTGATAAGCGTCTTTTTTCGCTCGTTTATACAAATTTACTCATGAGCGTCTTTTGATAAGCGTCTTTTTTCGCTCGTTTATACAAATTTACTCATGAGCGTCTTTTGATAGGCGTCTTTTTTCGCTCGAAATACAAATTTACTCATGAGCGTCTTTTGATAAGCGTCTTTTTTCGCTCGTTTATACAAATTTACTCATGAGCGTCTTTTGATAAGCGTCTTTTTTCGCTCGTTTATACAAATTTATCTTGAGCGTCTTTTGATAAGCGTCTTTTTTCGCTCGTTTATACAAATATACTCATGAGCGTCTTTTGATAAGCGTCTTTTTTCGCTCGTTTATACAAATTACTCATGAGCGTCTTTTGATAAGCGTCTTTTT
>JAOWBW010002864.1:0-50118 GCA_026119855.1 Campanula takesimana | reverse complement strand
GGAGATATCTCGTATGAGATATCGATGTCTGTACGAGACTTCTCTATTTTTGCGCAGATCAGAGACATTTTAGGCGCTGAAGGTGATTTTCAAATCACTTTTTCTTATTTTGCTTCGGGAATTCTCAACCCTAGGCATTTTTTTTATCCCAAAATCTTTATTTTCACCAAGATCTAGTGATTCCAACCCTTTCAAATGGCCAGTGCTAATCGATCCATAAAGAACACTTCTTTAGTAGGCATATGAAGGGAAAGCGGTGGGAGACGGATGAGTTGTGCCGTTCCCCGAGGACCATGTCTCTTACACTGTTTGGACTAGGCGGGTAAGGATTCTTCCTTTGAATGAGTTCCATGCAAATTTCGTTGTTGCATGTCCCAATTTAGTGTTCTAGCAATTCGACTTTTGTTGATTTTCGCCTAGAATTATCGCTGCTAGGGTTTACCGTGCATGGCTGATCTTTCGATGGAATTTCATCCTTGTTGATGTTGAAAATCATTGTAGTATAGTAGTACCATGATTTCGACTGTCGTTTAGGAAATTCTGCGACTTTTCGGGTAAAATGCTTTAAATGAGGATTTACCGATTTTTTGACATTCGTCTCTTTTGTCTATGTTTCTTGCAGTCATTCAGGGTGATTAACAACTATAGAGGAAGCGTACGAGTGATTGCCGAGAGGTGGGCGGAAGAGATTGAGAATCTCGGGCTGAAACCCTTCTTTGACGGCTTAGTCGTGAGAGGAGGAACGTTCACTTACTCCAAGCCATTCGAGAGCGCTGGTGGGATAGTACTCATACCATGTACATGCGGTGGGGGGAGGTTACCATGACCCCTACTGACTTTCAGCCATTACGGGGCTTGCCATCGTCAGCGAGCCGCTTGAGGTGGATGTCGACTTCTCTCCAGAAGGGATGATATGATGCGCTTTCTGGGATTCTCTGTGCGCACCCTAGGCAAGGGTGTCCCTCTGAAGGGTTTGAGGGAAAAGTTCGATGCCTATGTTACCGTTAATGCTAGCCAGATGCATCTTACTGCTACTCGCATTGCAGCCGTTTGCGGTTTTCTGTGGTGGGCCTTTTCTGAGATGCTATTTGCCAATCATGCGTCGACAGCCTTGTTCACTCTCTGAGTGTGTTGAGAGACATGCATCATGTCACTAATGCTATCTGGAGTTCTGCTGGCTTGGACCACTGCTATGTGGTGATGGATGAGAGTTCGCGGGATCAGGCGAACGCTGGCTTAGGCGGCTACAGTCATGCCTGGGAGGTATATACTCATCTTCTTTTGTATTCCTCCTTAATTTCAGCCCCAGTTTACTTTCTGTCTTGGTAGCTCATTCAGTTTTTACATTTTTCTATGTTTCTCCCATTTTGCAGGATTAGGGACACGCATGTTTGGTGTCTTCACTTTTAACCTTCGAGACAACACTGTTATGTTCCCAGATACTTTGAGATGGCACTGGGGTAACAGGGAACCCATGATGATCAGGCAGAGGGGGCTGATATGCCGGTGGAGGGCATGCGGCTCTATTTTGACAGATGGGAGGCCGTCCCTGAGTCCGCTTTCGCTTTCTTTCCTTGGCAGAGTTTGGGTATTGACCATGTTTACGGGTTTGCTGACATGAGTTGATGATGATTGGTCTCGGTGGGGGATGCTTCTATTTAGGAGAAAGTGTCTCTCGCCAGCAGGGTGGTAGCAGGCTCGATGTTGTTGTTCCTCTGGACCCACCGGCCCATATGCTTAACTCTTATGCCATCTCGGAGGAGGAGAGAGGGACCTCATCATTAGTCAGGACGCTTTTGACCATATGTCTCTGAAGGCCGATTATCAGGACTTTCTTGCTCGTCTCATGCCCCGGTTGATATAGAGGGTGATCAGGCTCAGGCCCAGGGAGTTGTCCACGTCCCTTTCCATCCACAGCTTGGACCGGCTTCATTTACCTACAGTATGGCTGAGGGGATAGGGAGCGTCGAGGACCTTCCCGTCGATTGCGATATGCCTGAGGGACTCGTACCTCCCGCCGACGCAACCATGGTATGATTTATGACCCTTCTTCCGTCATCTTGTCATTTTACCATTTCATGTCTCTGTTTATCGTTTATTCAAACATTTTTGACATCTCTATTTGTTTCTTCTCAACAGGTGCCCATTGCTGAGTATCGAGAGGTCGCCGGACGGCTTGGCCAGTTTATGGCCTATGCCAAGAGGGTGAAGAGAGAGACTGCGGATCTCTTAGGCCGATTGGCTCGCCAGACAGCAGAGTCGGCTTCTTGCGGGAAGAGACCTCAGACTGATGAATGATTACGTGGCGGTGGCGACGTCTCCTTTCTTTTGATGGTCGAGTAGATAGGATCCCCCATTCCCTCTTTTTGTTGATGATGTATTTATTGCCTCGGCGTAGGCGAAGACAACTTTTTCTTTTGTACCTATGCAACAATTTTTCCTAACTCTAAACACAATACATTAGTTAATTTTAGTTTTTATTTCTGACTGTGTAAATGTATTGATTCATATCCGGTGCTCAATCGAGGGGTAATTTTATGAGATGGATTCGTGTTGGGTCATTTGTATGTGATGTATAAACTGTTTCTAGTACATTTCTGAGGTGACCGAGGCATGATTTGACTTGTCGGGCAACCTGGGATTTGAGCAGAGTTGTTTCTGTTCTGAACTGGGGAGATGCCTCGTACGAGACATCGATGTCTCGTACGAGTCATCCTCTGAATCTGCGGCAGTTTCTCCTTTTTCCTCGGGGATTTGGTATCCAAACTTGTATATAAAACACCTTTAGTCCGTCCTAGAATACCATGCAGCCTTAAATCAGTTCTGGGAATTTTTCTTTGGAGTAAAATTCTCAACCTTTGCTCCCAATGGCCCTAAGTAAGTCCGTCCCTTCATCAATAATTGTGATGAGTTCTCCTTGGACTCAGAATTAGTGGAACGCTACAAGGGTGATTTAGCAACATTCTTTATTCATTCAATAAACCTCGCCAAGAGAGATTCGTGGAGATGTTCGGGTTTAAGATTCTTTTCACCTTGAAGAATCTAAAACCAGATAGGGTCCTTTCAAAGGGAGTACACGCTTCTGGGATCCATTGACTCATCTTTTTAACTTTTCACTTAATGAGATGGTCCCTACTGTAGAGGAGATGGCGGCTATCCTGGATATGCCATTGACCGGGGTAATTGTTGTTCCTAATTGGGACAAGGTACCGGCGGAGTCTCTTAGGGACTTATTAAGTATAGGCCTTCCCAGGTGCAGAGTTATATTCATAACCGCTAAGTCGATCTCCACTCTTTGACTAGGAGATTTAAAGGTCGGGTGACTCGTGGTCGCGGTGTGGATTGCCTCTTGGCATTATGTTTGTTCCGAACGTACTTTTCGTGAGCAAGTGTGACATGGCGAACACGGGAGCTCGTAGACATTGTTCTGCAAGCTAGAGGACGGCTTCAACATAATTCTCTTATCTTGGGGGAGACCCTTCATGGTCTTGATGAGCTACACTGAACCGGCTCCATGACTCGGGGAAGTCCATTATTGTTGACCATTTGGCTCAGAGAAAATTTTAAACTATGGACTCTCCGGTCGATTATTGTCCTTACACTTTCCATAGGTGGAAACTATTGGTGAAGGGTCTCACGTCGAGGGGTGGGCCCTTCTCTTTGCCAAAGTGGAGATTGATGATATTGCTTGGTGCCCCTCCTTTTGGAAGGTGAAGCGGTTCGTAGCTAAATCTCTTGGGTACGACAGGGTCGTCCTTCCGGGTTTGAGGGATTCCTCTTTCTATTTTGCTCGGAGGGTAATGCGACAATTCGGTCAGCAGCAGGACACTTTCGTGTTAGGGGGACGGCTTCAAGATATCTCTTTCATGGACTCAGAGTTCTCTACGAGCTTGGCTCGCGTTTGGGGCAAGGCAACGCTATGGATCGTTGGACCAATCTTCGTTATGTTGGAGGGAGCATTTATTTGTCGGACAAATACTTAGATTGGTTTCTCACAGAACTCTGTCCCAGTGTCGAGGGTATTGATGAGATTCGCCGCTCTCTGTTGGGGGACCAATTTGAGCCTAGCTTGAATTTGAGGAAGAAGGAAGCTAAGGAGGATCCTTCTAATGTCAGATTAGATGCCGCTCAAGACTTTCTGGATAGTGACTTTTACGAGAAGAGGGCGAATGGACTTCCCAGCAAATTTCAAGCTCTAGATAGGCCTCACGTGTTTGCACGATTGACTCCTCGGTGTTCAATCGACTTGATGTTCCTCCCGGTTTCGAGATACCTTGGTTCAAGAGGAAGAGGGATGACAAGGCGGATCGTGGTCAAGCTCCTACTAAGTCAAGGAAGAAATAGATCCTTAGGAGTATCGAGAGATTGCAATAGATAGACCAATGTTTAGATTTTTAATATTTTATTTATTTTTCTTTTGCAAGTTGGTATTCATGTTAGAAATTTACTTATTTCTTTCTTGAAATGCATTCAATTAATAAGAAGACAAGATTTTGATTTTATTTATTGAATAGACCGGACCAAAAGGCTGCTTACGTTCTCCTTTTACATCAATTAAATAAGGAGCTCAGGTTATCGTAGTTCTTGTTAAGAAAGAGAAAAATATGTCTGCTGATTGACATGTCTCGTACGAGACATAGGTGTCTCGTACGATACTGTCCCCTATTTTTTAATTTTTTTATGCACACCCTGATTTTTGCCTAGAATGCCATGCGGGTTTTCAATCTAGCGGGCTTCTTTTCTTGTGCTCCCTGCTCTATTTTTACCTAGGCCGCCCTTGCATGTTTTCACCCTAAGAAAGCCTCTTTTTTTTTTTTTTTTTTAATAGGGGACAGAGCTATGAGTAGTACTTCTTCAGCTTGTCCATGTTGACGGGCTTCGGCAGTTGATCTCCATCTAGGTCTGTGAGTTGTGCCGCTCCTCCGACAAGACTTTCTTGACTATGTAAGGGCCTATCCATCTTGGTCCCCACTTTCCCATAGGATTGAATGGTCCAAGAACGGTGTTCGCGTAGGAGAAGGTCCCCTTCTTTGATGTTTCTGGATTTGAATTTCTTATTGAATGCTCGGGCCATTATCCGTTGATACGTTTTGATATGCTCGGCGGCTCGAAGTCGTCGTTCATCTAGCAGGGCTAGTTGTTCATAACGGGTTCAACCACGCGAGTTCATTTAATTGGTTTTCTAGGAGAACCCTTAGTGATGGTACTTCTAGTTCGATTGGTAACACTGCTTCTATCCCATAGGATAGGGCGTATGGAGTTTCACCGGTGGCGGTACGGATCGAAGTACGGTAGCCCCAGAGTGCAAAAGGTAATGTCGGGCTTTTATCCATTTTCCTAATGATGGTCTCTATGGTATTGTTAGCAGCTTCGACTGCCATTGGTTTATGGTCGGTATGGTGACGACTTATGTCTCTCTATCTTGTACTCTGCAAGTAGTTGGTCACATTCTTTCAAAGTGTGTGCCATTGTCGGATATCATCTCATGAGGTACCCCATATCGGCATATTATGTTGGTCTTAATGAACTCAGCCACCTTTTTGGCATTCAAGACTTTGTAGGATTGAGCTTTGATCCACTTAGTGAAGTAATCAACGGGACCAACACGAATGAGTGTCCATTATGACCCGTCGGTGAAATTTTGCCAATAACATCTATTCCCCATGTAGAGAATGGCCAAGGGGATGTCATGGGGTATAACACGGATGGTGGTGCGTGTTGCAGGTTGGCATGTATCTGGCACTTATGGCATTTTCTAACCATCTTGGTGCAGTCGGCTTCCATAGTAGCCCAGTAGTACCCTAGTCGGATAATTTTCTTTGCTAGCATATTTCCATTCAGGTGGGTTCCACAGACTCTTGATGGACTTGGTCCATGATTTCTATGGCTTTGTGCTCGTCAGCACAGAGTAGACACTGCTCGTGGTGTTTCTTATAGAGGCGATCACTTATGATAACGAATGGGCGGCAAACCGTTTGAGGGCTATCTTTGCTTTAGGTGATGCGTCTGATGGGAATGTTCCGTATAGGAGGAAACGCCATACATCATAATACCAAGGTTTATCGTCCAAGGCATTCACAGAGTTACACTCTTCTTTATAGTCGTGCAGGTCTATGATCGAGTAATAAGCAAGAGTCGTTTGCCTCATGACTTTGAAGGTCTTGACCTCAGTCCATTCGGGAATTTCCACAAGTGATGCTAGCATGGCTAGCGAGTCTGCTAAGCGGTTCTTATCTCTAGGAAGATAGTACAAAGTAACCTCTTTGAACTGTTTGACCAAGTCTGGAGATGATCATTGTATTTCTGGAGTGTAGGATCTTGTACCTTCCACTTTTTGAGTGACTGATAGATTATAAGTTGTGAATCTCTGTACACTTCTAGTTCGGTCACATTTCTTTCTAAGGCTGCTTCAAGCCCTGCTATGCAAGCTTCGTACTCGGCAATATTGTTAGTGGCCTCAAAATCAAGGCGGATTGCGAGTGGAGTGTAGAAATCTGAGGGATCTACTAGTAACATGCCAATGCCATATCCCCGTTTATTGGCTGCGCCATCGAAAAATAATTGCCACTTATTTTCTACTATTGTCATGATGTCCTCATCAGGGAATCGCGGGTCTTCCCCCTTCGCTTCATCACATGGAAATTCGGCTAAATGATCCGCGAAGACTCTTCCTCTCACGGATTTCTGTGTGATGTAAGTGATATCGTACCCGCGAGCATAAAGTACCACTTAGCTATCCTATAGGAGACATGCGACTTCTCGAAAATGTACTTCATTGGGTCCATTCTGGCGATCAGTTGTACAGGAAATGCCTCCATGTACGGCTTTAGTCTCTCAGCTACCCATACCAGTACAGCACACGACTTTTCTAATGCAGAGTAATTCAATTCAGCCCCTTGGAAGTGACAGCTGACAAAGTATACGGCATTCTCTTTCTTCGAATCGGGTTGCTCTTGTGCTAGCATAGCCCCTAGTGCAGTGTCATTGACTGTAAGGTACAAGATCAACGGTTTCTCCTTATGCGGTGGTGGAAAAACATTGGCGGATTCACTAAGTACTCCTTGACCTTTTCAAAGGCTTCTTGGCATTCTTTGATCCATTCTAGAGATGCATTCTTCTTGAGGAGTTTGAAGATGGGTTCGCACATCGTCGTGAGTTGATATATAAAACGACTAATATACTGAAGGCGGCCCATGAATCCCTTGACCTCTTTTTGCGTCTTAGGTGGAGGCATGTCAATGATGGCTTTGATCTTAGCGGGATCCACTTCTATACCACGATCGGTGACCATGTACCCCAAGGACCTTTCCTTTTACTACCCCAAACGCACACTTGGCTGGATTAAGTCTCAACTTGTAGTGTCTCAACCTTTCAATGAACTTTCTGAGGTCGACGAAGGGCTGCCCATCGGAGCCTTTGGAGTGTATGATCATATCATCAATGTACACCTCATCTCTTTATGTATCATGCCATGGAACAACGCAGTTACAGCTCTCTGGTACGTGGCTCCAGCATTCTTAAGTCCGAATGGCATGACCGTATAACAGAACGTCCCCCAAGGTGTGGTAAATGCTGTTTTGTATTGGTCCTCAGCCATGAGGATCTGGTTATAACGGGAAAATCCGTTTACGAATAAACGGACCTCGTATTTTACGGTATTGTCAACGAGCATGTCTATGTTTGGAAGAGGAAAATCATCTTTCGGAGATGCTCTGTTGAGATCATGGAAATCAACACAAACGCGGACCTTTCCATTTGCCTTGGAAACCTGCACAGTATTAGCCAACCAGGTTGGATACTCTATCACTTTGATGAACCCAACACTCAGGAGTTTCTCTATCTCTTGTTTGACTTGTACTGACCACTCTGGCTTAACTCTGCGGAGTTTCTGCTTGACAGGCTTTGAATCGGGAAGCAGCAGTATCTTGTGCTCAACAATCGAGTTGGCTAGGCCTGGCATATCTTTGTAGGACCAAGCGAACACATCTAAGAATTCTCAGTGAAGCGCTATGAGGGCTTGTCGGTCTTCCCCCTTGAAGAAACCTCCAATCTTGGTCTCTTTCGGATCATCCTCCATCCCCAGATTAACTGTCTGCATTTCTTCGGCATCAATAGGACCATTTCGCCATGAAGACCTACTTGCTTATTAATTTCTTTTAGGATTTGTTCGTTTTCTTGATCTAGCTCGTCATATGACTCATTATTATCTAATTCTTTAGGGTTATTAGTTAATTCATCATTTATGACGCTAGCAATCTCGGGATACTCAGAAAGATCTATTTTTTCATTAAGAAAGTAAGGGAAACATGTTCCGCGATGGCATCCAAATCCTCTTGGGTGAGGTCGTCGGTAGCGGTATCTGACTCTAAGGTAAGAGTTCAAATTTTCTTTCTCTATGGGGATGGGGAGTACATCCTAACTCTTGGATCAGAAAGTCTTCACTTGCTATGGGTCCCCTAGTTGTATACCAATTATGGATAGGCTTGTCATTCTTCTCGATGAGCTTGGTGTAGTCTTGGTTCGGAGCGTCCCCCTTGTCTATTGCATTGATCTGAGTGTCCTCTAGCTTGCAAAGGGTGAGAAATTGGCGCAGTAGGTCTTCTCCCAACACAAAGTCCCACTCACTGAATGCTTCGGCCTTGGTACCCCCTAATTCTCGAGGTAGCCACGAGAATTGTGTCGGTTTAGTTTCAAGTGAGTACGGATCACAGTCACTGAATATTTCAAATCCCGGTTGGCGCTTCCCCCTATGGTCGATCCATGGTTCAGGGAACATGAAGTATGGCAAGTTTTCCCCCTCACGTACAAAGTTGTTATTTTCCATACTTAGTACTTGATTATAAGACAACATATAATAGAAAGAAATTTCATTATTAAACTTTGGAGTGATCTCACCCACAATTGGGACTAGGCGAGTAGTCTCCTCTTTCTCACTAGCTATTTCTATACATTGATCCCTCCTCCCGCGGTTGGGAGGGGGTTTGTCACTACATTAGGAACCCCTAACTGCTTAGAGTCTATGAGATCTTGGATCACATCTTTGAGGTGGTTGCAGGAGTTGGTATCATGACCACAAAATGGTGGAACTTGCAGTAGAGGTGGTGAGCATGATTTGCAGGAGTTCCCTTGGAGTGCTAGGAGGTTTCCTTGGTGCGACCTTTCCGGCTTCTACGAGTATATCAAACAGTTCTTCTTGAGTGATACCTTCAAGTTTGTTGTAGACTCTTTCTTTCTTGGGACCGTTCTTGGCTTTGTTTGGTGGAGGGACAGAGGATAGTTGCTCCTCCCTTGGTTATTGAAAGTGATAGCATTAACGGATGTGTCTTTGCTAGTAGAGCCCTTGTTAGTGTAGCGGTATCTGTTATTTTTCTTAGCCTCTTTCCTACTGTTAAAGATGTCATCTAGTCGAAGACCGGCTTTATGAAGTTCGGAGAAGCTCGGGAAGAAGGTACCGGAGAGGCGATCCTCATACTCATTACGGAGTGATTTCAGGAAGATGTGCATTTGGTCATCCGTAGTTGGCCTATTGACAATCTCGGTGAGCTTGGCTCTCCATCTTTTGACAAAATCACCAAATGTCTCATTAGCACCTTGTTGGATTTGCTCGAGATCTCTTTTGGTGCGACGGTAAGTAGTATTGTCCTCGAAGCGCCTTTGGAAGACTTCACATGCGGTAGCCCAATCGGTCCTGTGGCTAAGGGGAGAGACATGTACCAATCCCTTGCTGCCCCCTTTAGAGTTTGGGGAAAGCTTTGGGCTAGGACGGTGTCATCCACTTTCATTGGAAGCATGCCCCAGTATAGTCTCAACATGAACACGAGGACAAGTAGTGCCATTGAAATTGGCTATGTCAGGAGTACAAAACTTTTGTGGTAGCTTAGTGATTGACTTACGAAGTGCAATGGGGTCGATGGAACGATGGAGTCCTTTGCTAGACCAAGATGTGCAAACCTCTTTTCAAGAACTCGACAGTGGCAGAGTTGATGATGTTAGTATCATCACTAGATTTCTTCCTCTTATCATTAGCCTTAGCATCCTCGTCATCGGAGGAGGAGGGAGAGTTGGATGTATTTGAATCAGAGTCGGAATCCTCATCCCTCTTATTCTTTTTCTTAGCCTGGAACTCCCCGTCTTTGGAGGGGGTTTTTGACTTCTTATTACTCCGTTTGAGTTCTTGGAGCTCTTGCAGAACGGAGTCGATGTCTTTGGCGTGACGATCACTCTCACGGGCAGCAATTTCAGCTTGCTCTTTGACTTGCTGCTCGAGTCAGGTAATGACGGTCTTAGCGTTCCAAATAAGTGATGGGGGTGCCGGCCATTACTGCAACCTTCACTAGTCTCTTGGTCGCGGGATCACGGATGTAGACTACTAGAGCAATTGTGTTGGGAGTGTGGAGCTACTTTTACTGATCGGATGGACCTAGAGTGCAGAAACTGTGTTAAATCCGGGCTGGGGTCCCAACAAGTCGGCTTCTATGAAATAGGGTTGACCAACATTGTAGAATCACAGAAAAAGGAGGATGTCTCGTAGGAGACATGGATGTCTCGTACGAGGCATCCAGCCTAACAGTCAGGTTGAGTTTTTAATCCTATTGGTCGGATGGAATTTAATCCATTTTGAGAGGTTACTACTCTAGTTCATCCTGGAACAGGATGCTGTCACCCTAAAATATGAGCCCCTTGTTTTTCACTTGTATTGCACTCTCCCAAACGGACAATTCAGGCAAGGGTCCCATATTCTCATCGGAATCCACCATTCAAATTAACCAAACCTAAGTGATTCCGTAGTTGTTTTGCACTTTGTTAAACAACGCATTAATGCATCAAAACCTTGTGAATTCTTGTAAGGGACAACGAAAGGGACATTGTCAAATGCAGGGATTTAATGGTGAGAGAGACTAGACTCGAATCCTCGTAGAAAAATTCTCATATCATCACCTCAACCCTTTGTCTAACAATTTATACCAAAGGACAATTGTCAAGAATTCATGAAGGAAGATTATAGATTGTAGAAAATGCGTTATCTTGGGCAAAGATAAAACAACCCTAAGAATCAAACCGACCGGTCTCGAGGAGTGTCTTATTAACTAGTATATATGCATAAGGTTGATTCAAGGCTTACGGCTAAGGCTCCCCATGAACACAGTCTAGGAGCGTCTCACGGAGTGGGTATACCATCTTTGGAGAGACCGGTAAGGGCCATTCGTTAGAATGGAGGTGTTGACCGATATCCGTCCTCCGATTGGGACCCGGGTTATAGGGTATGTAGTGCAGTTATTCTACATGTGTGTACGTGTGTGAGAGTCAAGATCTAGGTGACAAAATAGAGAGTTTTTTTTAAAGTAAAACAAAAACATGCAATGACCGGGCCAAGTGGCTACCTACGTTTCCCTCTTGTGGAGGAACTCAGGCTGTCGTAGTTCACACATAAAGCAAACGCAGGTAAAGCAAGGAATAAAACAATTAGCAAGTACTCCTGCAAAACAAAGGTTAACTTTACGATACATGGGGAGTTTCTTCGTCGTTAGGAAGGTCCTAAGACTCAAAAAACAGAGGGGAGAGTGGATCTGAACCCCTGTGTATGTGTTTGAATTGAACGAAAATCCTTTTTCAAACCAGAGAGTCAGACCAGCCGGACAGAGCTGAGATGTCTCATACGAGACAAGTGATCCTCGTACGAGGCTTCTCAGTCAGGGAACAGATACAGTACAGAATGCAGAATTTTGAAACAACGATGATTTCTTTCGACGCAAGTCTAACCCACTTACTGTGATCTTCCCCAGCAGAGTCGCCACTGTTTGCGCACGGGTTTTTCGAGGCGGTTTTCATCCTTCGATACCTTTTGATTGTTTTGAGAGTCCGCCACCATGTGTTGTCGAAACACGACTGAGATATCTGGATCGGGTGTTAAGTTATGAATTGGGAAGGTCAAGGAGCACCCAATTCACACAATCTAGGATTGGTCTTGCTAGAAATCATCATCATTGTTTCAAAATCATGCAAAACGTACGCAAAAGGAAAACGAACAAATAAATAATTGCTTATTTATTTGGGATGTCGGATCATGTACTTCGAGCCATCCATGGATTGGAGAGGCTCTAGGCTGATTCTGATGGAATCACACTACTTTAAAGACAAAGAAGGAGAGATGAGAAGGTAGAAAACAAAGAGTTTTACCTAAGTGTTCTTCAAGAATCCTATGGATGGCCTGGACTAAAGGCTTGATGATCCAATGAGCTTGGCTTGAATGGTGTTGTGGAGGCTTGAATTTCGTGGGTGGGAAGAGGGTTGATTATGGGGACCTCTTTGATCAGATTGGAGTGATTTTGGGTGAATGAGGATTCTAGCCCCTTTTTGGTTCAAGAACCTCTATATTTATAGGAGTTCTAGACTAGGGTTTTGGCCAAGAAGGTAAGTTGTGATGGGAATCCAAGACTTGATTTCCACAGAGGTATTTTGGACTCTAGGATCGTCCATTAGGTTTTCCCCGGATTTCTTAAGTGTTTGCCAAGAAAAAGGGGTAAAGATCAATAAGGAAACTGACCAAAACCCGACTGTCAAGGGGGATACCTCGTACGAGACATCAATGTCTCGTACGAGACATCTATGTGTTGGAATCACATTTTTGCCTCTGCAGATTTTTAGTTTTCAATGTTCATTGGCCCCTGACTAATGGAGTCAGTCAGAAACTTAACGTAACATGTCCAACTTAACGAGTTTCGAACCAAATCAAAGGCGAGACCAGAAGCAGTATGATTAGGAATAAGTGTCCAAAATGGGGTGTTACATGCAGCCAATAAGCACGGTTATGGGATAGGAATGTTGCTTGTCGATCCAAAGGACATCTAAACTCCGATGCAATCTGTCTTGATCGAAGCCACCAACAATATTGCTGAGAGGGTTTAAGGCTACTCAAACCTATAAGCATCCCAATCTGATGGGAGGACGGCTTGGCCGATTTGGGTGAGAGGGTTTAAGGCTACTCAAACCTATAGGCATCCCAATCCGATGGGAGGACGGCTTGGCGATTTGGGTGAGAGGTTTAAGGCTACTCAAACCTATAAACATCCCAATCCGATGGGAGGACGGCTTGGCCGATTTGGGTGAGAGGGTTTAAGGCTACTCAAACCTATAAGCATCCCAATCCGATGGGAGGACGGCTTGGCCGATTTGGGTGAGAGGTTTAAGGCTACTCAAACCTATAAGCATCCCAATCCGATGGGAGGACGGCTTGGCCGATTTGGGTGAGAGGGTTTAAGGCTACTCAAACCTATAAGCATCCCAATCCGATGGGAGGACGGCTTGGCCGATTTGGGTGAGAGGGTTTAAGGCTACTCAAACCTATAAGCATCCCAATCCGATGGGAGGACGGCTTGGCCGATTTGGGTGAGAGGGTTTAAGGCTACTCAAACCTATAAGCATCCCAATCCGATGGGAGGACGGCTTGGCCGATTTGGGTGAGAGGGTTTAAGGCTACTCAAACTTATAGGCATCCCAATCCGATGGGAGGACGGCTTGGACGATTTGGGTGAGAGGGTTTAACGCTACTCAAACCTATAGGCATCCAAATCCGATGGGAGGACGTCTTGGACGATTTGGGTGAGAGGGTTTAAGGTACTCAAACCTATAACATCCCAATCCGATGGGAGGACGGCTTGGCCGATTTGGGTGAGAGGGTTTAAGGCTACTCAAACCTATAAGCATCCCAATCCGATGGGAGGACGGCTTGGCCGATTTGGGTGAGAGGGTTTAAGGCTACTCAAACCTATAAGCATCCCAATCCGATGGGAGGACGGCTTGGCCGATTTGGGTGAGAGGGTTTAAGGCTACTCAAACCTATAAGCATCCCAATCCGATGGGAGGACGGCTTGGCCGATTTGGGTGAGAGGGTTTAAGGCTACTCAAACCTATAAGCATCCCAATCCGATGGGAGGACGGCTTGGCCGATTTGGGTGAGAGGGTTTAAGGCTACTCAAACCTATAAGCATCCCAATCCGATGGGAGGACGGCTTGGCCGATTTGGGTGAGAGGGTTTAAGGCTACTCAAACCTATAAGCATCCCAATCCGATGGGAGGACGGCTTGGCCGATTTGGGTGAGAGGGTTTAAGGCTACTCAAACCTATAAGCATCCCAATCCGATGGGAGGACGGCTTGGCCGATTTGGGTGAGAGGGTTTAAGGCTACTCAAACCTATAAGCATCCCAATCCGATGGGAGGACGGCTTGGCCGATTTGGGTGAGAGGGTTTAAGGCTACTCAAACCTATAGGCATCCCAATCCGATGGGAGGACGGCTTGGCCGATTTGGGTGAGAGGGTTTAAGGCTACTCAAACCTATAAGCATCCCAATCCGATGGGAGGACGGCTTGGCCGATTTGGGTGAGAGGGTTTAAGGCTACTCAAACCTATAAGCATCCCAATCCGATGGGAGGACGGCTTGGCCGATTTGGGTGAGAGGGTTTAAGGCTACTCAAACCTATAAGCATCCCAATCCGATGGGAGGACGGCTTGGCCGATTTGGGTGAGAGGGTTTAAGGCTACTCAAACCTATAAGCATCCCAATCCGATGGGAGGACGGCTTGGCCGATTTGGGTGAGAGGGTTTAAGGCTACTCAAACCTATAAGCATCCCAATCCGATGGGAGGACGGCTTGGCCGATTTGGGTGAGAGGGTTTAAGGCTACTCAAACCTATAAGCATCCCAATCCGATGGGAGGACGGCTTGGCCGATTTGGGTGAGAGGGTTTAAGGCTACTCAAACCTATAAGCATCCCAATCCGATGGGAGGACGGCTTGGCCGATTTGGGTGAGAGGGTTTAAGGCTACTCAAACCTATAAGCATCCCAATCCGATGGGAGGACGGCTTGGCCGATTTGGGTGAGAGGGTTTAAGGCTACTCAAACCTATAAGCATCCCAATCCGATGGGAGGACGGCTTGGCCGATTTGGGTGAGAGGGTTTAAGGCTACTCAAACCTATAAGCATCCCAATCCGATGGGAGGACGGCTTGGCCGATTTGGGTGAGAGGGTTTAAGGCTACTCAAACCTATAAGCATCCCAATCCGATGGGAGGACGGCTTGGCCGATTTGGGTGAGAGGGTTTAAGGCTACTCAAACCTATAAGCATCCCAATCCGATGGGAGGACGGCTTGGCCGATTTGGGTGAGAGGGTTTAAGGCTACTCAAACCTATAAGCATCCCAATCCGATGGGAGGACGGCTTGGCCGATTTGGGTGAGAGGGTTTAAGGCTACTCAAACCTATAAGCATCCCAATCCGATGGGAGGACGGCTTGGCCGATTTGGGTGAGAGGGTTTAAGGCTACTCAAACCTATAAGCATCCCAATCCGATGGGAGGACGGCTTGGCCGATTTGGGTGAGAGGGTTTAAGGCTACTCAAACCTATAAGCATCCCAATCCGATGGGAGGACGGCTTGGCCGATTTGGGTGAGAGGGTTTAAGGCTACTCAAACCTATAAGCATCCCAATCCGATGGGAGGACGGCTTGGCCGATTTGGGTGAGAGGGTTTAAGGCTACTCAAACCTATAAGCATCCCAATCCGATGGGAGGACGGCTTGGCCGATTTGGGTGAGAGGGTTTAAGGCTACTCAAACCTATAAGCATCCCAATCCGATGGGAGGACGGCTTGGCCGATTTGGGTGAGAGGGTTTAAGGCTACTCAAACCTATAAGCATCCCAATCCGATGGGAGGACGGCTTGGCCGATTTGGGTGAGAGGGTTTAAGGCTACTCAAACCTATAAGCATCCCAATCCGATGGGAGGACGGCTTGGCCGATTTGGGTGAGAGGGTTTAAGGCTACTCAAACCTATAAGCATCCCAATCCGATGGGAGGACGGCTTGGCCGATTTGGGTGAGAGGGTTTAAGGCTACTCAAACCTATAAGCATCCCAATCCGATGGGAGGACGGCTTGGCCGATTTGGGTGAGAGGGTTTAAGGCTACTCAAACCTATAAGCATCCCAATCCGATGGGAGGACGGCTTGGCCGATTTGGGTGAGAGGGTTTAAGGCTACTCAAACCTATAAGCATCCCAATCCGATGGGAGGACGGCTTGGCCGATTTGGGTGAGAGGGTTTAAGGCTACTCAAACCTATAAGCATCCCAATCCGATGGGAGGACGGCTTGGCCGATTTGGGTGAGAGGGTTTAAGGCTACTCAAACCTATAAGCATCCCAATCCGATGGGAGGACGGCTTGGCCGATTTGGGTGAGAGGGTTTAAGGCTACTCAAACCTATAAGCATCCCAATCCGATGGGAGGACGGCTTGGCCGATTTGGGTGAGAGGGTTTAAGGCTACTCAAACCTATAAGCATCCCAATCCGATGGGAGGACGGCTTGGCCGATTTGGGTGAGAGGGTTTAAGGCTACTCAAACCTATAAGCATCCCAATCCGATGGGAGGACGGCTTGGCCGATTTGGGTGAGAGGGTTTAAGGCTACTCAAACCTATAAGCATCCCAATCCGATGGGAGGACGGCTTGGCCGATTTGGGTGAGAGGGTTTAAGGCTACTCAAACCTATAAGCATCCCAATCCGATGGGAGGACGGCTTGGCCGATTTGGGTGAGAGGGTTTAAGGCTACTCAAACCTATAAGCATCCCAATCCGATGGGAGGACGGCTTGGCCGATTTGGGTGAGAGGGTTTAAGGCTACTCAAACCTATAAGCATCCCAATCCGATGGGAGGACGGCTTGGCCGATTTGGGTGAGAGGGTTTAAGGCTACTCAAACCTATAAGCATCCCAATCCGATGGGAGGACGGCTTGGCCGATTTGGGTGAGAGGGTTTAAGGCTACTCAAACCTATAAGCATCCCAATCCGATGGGAGGACGGCTTGGCCGATTTGGGTGAGAGGGTTTAAGGCTACTCAAACCTATAAGCATCCCAATCCGATGGGAGGACGGCTTGGCCGATTTGGGTGAGAGGGTTTAAGGCTACTCAAACCTATAAGCATCCCAATCCGATGGGAGGACGGCTTGGCCGATTTGGGTGAGAGGGTTTAAGGCTACTCAAACCTATAAGCATCCCAATCCGATGGGAGGACGGCTTGGCCGATTTGGGTGAGAGGGTTTAAGGCTACTCAAACCTATAAGCATCCCAATCCGATGGGAGGACGGCTTGGCCGATTTGGGTGAGAGGGTTTAAGGCTACTCAAACCTATAAGCATCCCAATCCGATGGGAGGACGGCTTGGCCGATTTGGGTGAGAGGGTTTAAGGCTACTCAAACCTATAAGCATCCCAATCCGATGGGAGGACGGCTTGGCCGATTTGGGTGAGAGGGTTTAAGGCTACTCAAACCTATAAGCATCCCAATCCGATGGGAGGACGGCTTGGCCGATTTGGGTGAGAGGGTTTAAGGCTACTCAAACCTATAAGCATCCCAATCCGATGGGAGGACGGCTTGGCCGATTTGGGTGAGAGGGTTTAAGGCTACTCAAACCTATAAGCATCCCAATCCGATGGGAGGACGGCTTGGCCGATTTGGGTGAGAGGGTTTAAGGCTACTCAAACCTATAAGCATCCCAATCCGATGGGAGGACGGCTTGGCCGATTTGGGTGAGAGGGTTTAAGGCTACTCAAACCTATAAGCATCCCAATCCGATGGGAGGACGGCTTGGCCGATTTGGGTGAGAGGGTTTAAGGCTACTCAAACCTATAAGCATCCCAATCCGATGGGAGGACGGCTTGGCCGATTTGGGTGAGAGGGTTTAAGGCTACTCAAACCTATAAGCATCCCAATCCGATGGGAGGACGGCTTGGCCGATTTGGGTGAGAGGGTTTAAGGCTACTCAAACCTATAAGCATCCCAATCCGATGGGAGGACGGCTTGGCCGATTTGGGTGAGAGGGTTTAAGGCTACTCAAACCTATAAGCATCCCAATCCGATGGGAGGACGGCTTGGCCGATTTGGGTGAGAGGGTTTAAGGCTACTCAAACCTATAAGCATCCCAATCCGATGGGAGGACGGCTTGGCCGATTTGGGTGAGAGGGTTTAAGGCTACTCAAACCTATAAGCATCCCAATCCGATGGGAGGACGGCTTGGCCGATTTGGGTGAGAGGGTTTAAGGCTACTCAAACCTATAAGCATCCCAATCCGATGGGAGGACGGCTTGGCCGATTTGGGTGAGAGGGTTTAAGGCTACTCAAACCTATAAGCATCCCAATCCGATGGGAGGACGGCTTGGCCGATTTGGGTGAGAGGGTTTAAGGCTACTCAAACCTATAAGCATCCCAATCCGATGGGAGGACGGCTTGGCCGATTTGGGTGAGAGGGTTTAAGGCTACTCAAACCTATAAGCATCCCAATCCGATGGGAGGACGGCTTGGCCGATTTGGGTGAGAGGGTTTAAGGCTACTCAAACCTATAAGCATCCCAATCCGATGGGAGGACGGCTTGGCCGATTTGGGTGAGAGGGTTTAAGGCTACTCAAACCTATAAGCATCCCAATCCGATGGGAGGACGGCTTGGCCGATTTGGGTGAGAGGGTTTAAGGCTACTCAAACCTATAAGCATCCCAATCCGATGGGAGGACGGCTTGGCCGATTTGGGTGAGAGGGTTTAAGGCTACTCAAACCTATAAGCATCCCAATCCGATGGGAGGACGGCTTGGCCGATTTGGGTGAGAGGGTTTAAGGCTACTCAAACCTATAAGCATCCCAATCCGATGGGAGGACGGCTTGGCCGATTTGGGTGAGAGGGTTTAAGGCTACTCAAACCTATAAGCATCCCAATCCGATGGGAGGACGGCTTGGCCGATTTGGGTGAGAGGGTTTAAGGCTACTCAAACCTATAAGCATCCCAATCCGATGGGAGGACGGCTTGGCCGATTTGGGTGAGAGGGTTTAAGGCTACTCAAACCTATAAGCATCCCAATCCGATGGGAGGACGGCTTGGCCGATTTGGGTGAGAGGGTTTAAGGCTACTCAAACCTATAAGCATCCCAATCCGATGGGAGGACGGCTTGGCCGATTTGGGTGAGAGGGTTTAAGGCTACTCAAACCTATAAGCATCCCAATCCGATGGGAGGACGGCTTGGCCGATTTGGGTGAGAGGGTTTAAGGCTACTCAAACCTATAAGCATCCCAATCCGATGGGAGGACGGCTTGGCCGATTTGGGTGAGAGGGTTTAAGGCTACTCAAACCTATAAGCATCCCAATCCGATGGGAGGACGGCTTGGCCGATTTGGGTGAGAGGGTTTAAGGCTACTCAAACCTATAAGCATCCCAATCCGATGGGAGGACGGCTTGGCCGATTTGGGTGAGAGGGTTTAAGGCTACTCAAACCTATAAGCATCCCAATCCGATGGGAGGACGGCTTGGCCGATTTGGGTGAGAGGGTTTAAGGCTACTCAAACCTATAAGCATCCCAATCCGATGGGAGGACGGCTTGGCCGATTTGGGTGAGAGGGTTTAAGGCTACTCAAACCTATAAGCATCCCAATCCGATGGGAGGACGGCTTGGCCGATTTGGGTGAGAGGGTTTAAGGCTACTCAAACCTATAAGCATCCCAATCCGATGGGAGGACGGCTTGGCCGATTTGGGTGAGAGGGTTTAAGGCTACTCAAACCTATAAGCATCCCAATCCGATGGGAGGACGGCTTGGCCGATTTGGGTGAGAGGGTTTAAGGCTACTCAAACCTATAAGCATCCCAATCCGATGGGAGGACGGCTTGGCCGATTTGGGTGAGAGGGTTTAAGGCTACTCAAACCTATAAGCATCCCAATCCGATGGGAGGACGGCTTGGCCGATTTGGGTGAGAGGGTTTAAGGCTACTCAAACCTATAAGCATCCCAATCCGATGGGAGGACGGCTTGGCCGATTTGGGTGAGAGGGTTTAAGGCTACTCAAACCTATAAGCATCCCAATCCGATGGGAGGACGGCTTGGCCGATTTGGGTGAGAGGGTTTAAGGCTACTCAAACCTATAAGCATCCCAATCCGATGGGAGGACGGCTTGGCCGATTTGGGTGAGAGGGTTTAAGGCTACTCAAACCTATAAGCATCCCAATCCGATGGGAGGACGGCTTGGCCGATTTGGGTGAGAGGGTTTAAGGCTACTCAAACCTATAAGCATCCCAATCCGATGGGAGGACGGCTTGGCCGATTTGGGTGAGAGGGTTTAAGGCTACTCAAACCTATAAGCATCCCAATCCGATGGGAGGACGGCTTGGCCGATTTGGGTGAGAGGGTTTAAGGCTACTCAAACCTATAAGCATCCCAATCCGATGGGAGGACGGCTTGGCCGATTTGGGTGAGAGGGTTTAAGGCTACTCAAACCTATAAGCATCCCAATCCGATGGGAGGACGGCTTGGCCGATTTGGGTGAGAGGGTTTAAGGCTACTCAAACCTATAAGCATCCCAATCCGATGGGAGGACGGCTTGGCCGATTTGGGTGAGAGGGTTTAAGGCTACTCAAACCTATAAGCATCCCAATCCGATGGGAGGACGGCTTGGCCGATTTGGGTGAGAGGGTTTAAGGCTACTCAAACCTATAAGCATCCCAATCCGATGGGAGGACGGCTTGGCCGATTTGGGTGAGAGGGTTTAAGGCTACTCAAACCTATAAGCATCCCAATCCGATGGGAGGACGGCTTGGCCGATTTGGGTGAGAGGGTTTAAGGCTACTCAAACCTATAAGCATCCCAATCCGATGGGAGGACGGCTTGGCCGATTTGGGTGAGAGGGTTTAAGGCTACTCAAACCTATAAGCATCCCAATCCGATGGGAGGACGGCTTGGCCGATTTGGGTGAGAGGGTTTAAGGCTACTCAAACCTATAAGCATCCCAATCCGATGGGAGGACGGCTTGGCCGATTTGGGTGAGAGGGTTTAAGGCTACTCAAACCTATAAGCATCCCAATCCGATGGGAGGACGGCTTGGCCGATTTGGGTGAGAGGGTTTAAGGCTACTCAAACCTATAAGCATCCCAATCCGATGGGAGGACGGCTTGGCCGATTTGGGTGAGAGGGTTTAAGGCTACTCAAACCTATAAGCATCCCAATCCGATGGGAGGACGGCTTGGCCGATTTGGGTGAGAGGGTTTAAGGCTACTCAAACCTATAAGCATCCCAATCCGATGGGAGGACGGCTTGGCCGATTTGGGTGAGAGGGTTTAAGGCTACTCAAACCTATAAGCATCCCAATCCGATGGGAGGACGGCTTGGCCGATTTGGGTGAGAGGGTTTAAGGCTACTCAAACCTATAAGCATCCCAATCCGATGGGAGGACGGCTTGGCCGATTTGGGTGAGAGGGTTTAAGGCTACTCAAACCTATAAGCATCCCAATCCGATGGGAGGACGGCTTGGCCGATTTGGGTGAGAGGGTTTAAGGCTACTCAAACCTATAAGCATCCCAATCCGATGGGAGGACGGCTTGGCCGATTTGGGTGAGAGGGTTTAAGGCTACTCAAACCTATAAGCATCCCAATCCGATGGGAGGACGGCTTGGCCGATTTGGGTGAGAGGGTTTAAGGCTACTCAAACCTATAAGCATCCCAATCCGATGGGAGGACGGCTTGGCCGATTTGGGTGAGAGGGTTTAAGGCTACTCAAACCTATAAGCATCCCAATCCGATGGGAGGACGGCTTGGCCGATTTGGGTGAGAGGGTTTAAGGCTACTCAAACCTATAAGCATCCCAATCCGATGGGAGGACGGCTTGGCCGATTTGGGTGAGAGGGTTTAAGGCTACTCAAACCTATAAGCATCCCAATCCGATGGGAGGACGGCTTGGCCGATTTGGGTGAGAGGGTTTAAGGCTACTCAAACCTATAAGCATCCCAATCCGATGGGAGGACGGCTTGGCCGATTTGGGTGAGAGGGTTTAAGGCTACTCAAACCTATAAGCATCCCAATCCGATGGGAGGACGGCTTGGCCGATTTGGGTGAGAGGGTTTAAGGCTACTCAAACCTATAAGCATCCCAATCCGATGGGAGGACGGCTTGGCCGATTTGGGTGAGAGGGTTTAAGGCTACTCAAACCTATAAGCATCCCAATCCGATGGGAGGACGGCTTGGCCGATTTGGGTGAGAGGGTTTAAGGCTACTCAAACCTATAAGCATCCCAATCCGATGGGAGGACGGCTTGGCCGATTTGGGTGAGAGGGTTTAAGGCTACTCAAACCTATAAGCATCCCAATCCGATGGGAGGACGGCTTGGCCGATTTGGGTGAGAGGGTTTAAGGCTACTCAAACCTATAAGCATCCCAATCCGATGGGAGGACGGCTTGGCCGATTTGGGTGAGAGGGTTTAAGGCTACTCAAACCTATAAGCATCCCAATCCGATGGGAGGACGGCTTGGCCGATTTGGGTGAGAGGGTTTAAGGCTACTCAAACCTATAAGCATCCCAATCCGATGGGAGGACGGCTTGGCCGATTTGGGTGAGAGGGTTTAAGGCTACTCAAACCTATAAGCATCCCAATCCGATGGGAGGACGGCTTGGCCGATTTGGGTGAGAGGGTTTAAGGCTACTCAAACCTATAAGCATCCCAATCCGATGGGAGGACGGCTTGGCCGATTTGGGTGAGAGGGTTTAAGGCTACTCAAACCTATAAGCATCCCAATCCGATGGGAGGACGGCTTGGCCGATTTGGGTGAGAGGGTTTAAGGCTACTCAAACCTATAAGCATCCCAATCCGATGGGAGGACGGCTTGGCCGATTTGGGTGAGAGGGTTTAAGGCTACTCAAACCTATAAGCATCCCAATCCGATGGGAGGACGGCTTGGCCGATTTGGGTGAGAGGGTTTAAGGCTACTCAAACCTATAAGCATCCCAATCCGATGGGAGGACGGCTTGGCCGATTTGGGTGAGAGGGTTTAAGGCTACTCAAACCTATAAGCATCCCAATCCGATGGGAGGACGGCTTGGCCGATTTGGGTGAGAGGGTTTAAGGCTACTCAAACCTATAAGCATCCCAATCCGATGGGAGGACGGCTTGGCCGATTTGGGTGAGAGGGTTTAAGGCTACTCAAACCTATAAGCATCCCAATCCGATGGGAGGACGGCTTGGCCGATTTGGGTGAGAGGGTTTAAGGCTACTCAAACCTATAAGCATCCCAATCCGATGGGAGGACGGCTTGGCCGATTTGGGTGAGAGGGTTTAAGGCTACTCAAACCTATAAGCATCCCAATCCGATGGGAGGACGGCTTGGCCGATTTGGGTGAGAGGGTTTAAGGCTACTCAAACCTATAAGCATCCCAATCCGATGGGAGGACGGCTTGGCCGATTTGGGTGAGAGGGTTTAAGGCTACTCAAACCTATAAGCATCCCAATCCGATGGGAGGACGGCTTGGCCGATTTGGGTGAGAGGGTTTAAGGCTACTCAAACCTATAAGCATCCCAATCCGATGGGAGGACGGCTTGGCCGATTTGGGTGAGAGGGTTTAAGGCTACTCAAACCTATAAGCATCCCAATCCGATGGGAGGACGGCTTGGCCGATTTGGGTGAGAGGGTTTAAGGCTACTCAAACCTATAAGCATCCCAATCCGATGGGAGGACGGCTTGGCCGATTTGGGTGAGAGGGTTTAAGGCTACTCAAACCTATAAGCATCCCAATCCGATGGGAGGACGGCTTGGCCGATTTGGGTGAGAGGGTTTAAGGCTACTCAAACCTATAAGCATCCCAATCCGATGGGAGGACGGCTTGGCCGATTTGGGTGAGAGGGTTTAAGGCTACTCAAACCTATAAGCATCCCAATCCGATGGGAGGACGGCTTGGCCGATTTGGGTGAGAGGGTTTAAGGCTACTCAAACCTATAAGCATCCCAATCCGATGGGAGGACGGCTTGGCCGATTTGGGTGAGAGGGTTTAAGGCTACTCAAACCTATAAGCATCCCAATCCGATGGGAGGACGGCTTGGCCGATTTGGGTGAGAGGGTTTAAGGCTACTCAAACCTATAAGCATCCCAATCCGATGGGAGGACGGCTTGGCCGATTTGGGTGAGAGGGTTTAAGGCTACTCAAACCTATAAGCATCCCAATCCGATGGGAGGACGGCTTGGCCGATTTGGGTGAGAGGGTTTAAGGCTACTCAAACCTATAAGCATCCCAATCCGATGGGAGGACGGCTTGGCCGATTTGGGTGAGAGGGTTTAAGGCTACTCAAACCTATAAGCATCCCAATCCGATGGGAGGACGGCTTGGCCGATTTGGGTGAGAGGGTTTAAGGCTACTCAAACCTATAAGCATCCCAATCCGATGGGAGGACGGCTTGGCCGATTTGGGTGAGAGGGTTTAAGGCTACTCAAACCTATAAGCATCCCAATCCGATGGGAGGACGGCTTGGCCGATTTGGGTGAGAGGGTTTAAGGCTACTCAAACCTATAAGCATCCCAATCCGATGGGAGGACGGCTTGGCCGATTTGGGTGAGAGGGTTTAAGGCTACTCAAACCTATAAGCATCCCAATCCGATGGGAGGACGGCTTGGCCGATTTGGGTGAGAGGGTTTAAGGCTACTCAAACCTATAAGCATCCCAATCCGATGGGAGGACGGCTTGGCCGATTTGGGTGAGAGGGTTTAAGGCTACTCAAACCTATAAGCATCCCAATCCGATGGGAGGACGGCTTGGCCGATTTGGGTGAGAGGGTTTAAGGCTACTCAAACCTATAAGCATCCCAATCCGATGGGAGGACGGCTTGGCCGATTTGGGTGAGAGGGTTTAAGGCTACTCAAACCTATAAGCATCCCAATCCGATGGGAGGACGGCTTGGCCGATTTGGGTGAGAGGGTTTAAGGCTACTCAAACCTATAAGCATCCCAATCCGATGGGAGGACGGCTTGGCCGATTTGGGTGAGAGGGTTTAAGGCTACTCAAACCTATAAGCATCCCAATCCGATGGGAGGACGGCTTGGCCGATTTGGGTGAGAGGGTTTAAGGCTACTCAAACCTATAAGCATCCCAATCCGATGGGAGGACGGCTTGGCCGATTTGGGTGAGAGGGTTTAAGGCTACTCAAACCTATAAGCATCCCAATCCGATGGGAGGACGGCTTGGCCGATTTGGGTGAGAGGGTTTAAGGCTACTCAAACCTATAAGCATCCCAATCCGATGGGAGGACGGCTTGGCCGATTTGGGTGAGAGGGTTTAAGGCTACTCAAACCTATAAGCATCCCAATCCGATGGGAGGACGGCTTGGCCGATTTGGGTGAGAGGGTTTAAGGCTACTCAAACCTATAAGCATCCCAATCCGATGGGAGGACGGCTTGGCCGATTTGGGTGAGAGGGTTTAAGGCTACTCAAACCTATAAGCATCCCAATCCGATGGGAGGACGGCTTGGCCGATTTGGGTGAGAGGGTTTAAGGCTACTCAAACCTATAAGCATCCCAATCCGATGGGAGGACGGCTTGGCCGATTTGGGTGAGAGGGTTTAAGGCTACTCAAACCTATAAGCATCCCAATCCGATGGGAGGACGGCTTGGCCGATTTGGGTGAGAGGGTTTAAGGCTACTCAAACCTATAAGCATCCCAATCCGATGGGAGGACGGCTTGGCCGATTTGGGTGAGAGGGTTTAAGGCTACTCAAACCTATAAGCATCCCAATCCGATGGGAGGACGGCTTGGCCGATTTGGGTGAGAGGGTTTAAGGCTACTCAAACCTATAAGCATCCCAATCCGATGGGAGGACGGCTTGGCCGATTTGGGTGAGAGGGTTTAAGGCTACTCAAACCTATAAGCATCCCAATCCGATGGGAGGACGGCTTGGCCGATTTGGGTGAGAGGGTTTAAGGCTACTCAAACCTATAAGCATCCCAATCCGATGGGAGGACGGCTTGGCCGATTTGGGTGAGAGGGTTTAAGGCTACTCAAACCTATAAGCATCCCAATCCGATGGGAGGACGGCTTGGCCGATTTGGGTGAGAGGGTTTAAGGCTACTCAAACCTATAAGCATCCCAATCCGATGGGAGGACGGCTTGGCCGATTTGGGTGAGAGGGTTTAAGGCTACTCAAACCTATAAGCATCCCAATCCGATGGGAGGACGGCTTGGCCGATTTGGGTGAGAGGGTTTAAGGCTACTCAAACCTATAAGCATCCCAATCCGATGGGAGGACGGCTTGGCCGATTTGGGTGAGAGGGTTTAAGGCTACTCAAACCTATAAGCATCCCAATCCGATGGGAGGACGGCTTGGCCGATTTGGGTGAGAGGGTTTAAGGCTACTCAAACCTATAAGCATCCCAATCCGATGGGAGGACGGCTTGGCCGATTTGGGTGAGAGGGTTTAAGGCTACTCAAACCTATAAGCATCCCAATCCGATGGGAGGACGGCTTGGCCGATTTGGGTGAGAGGGTTTAAGGCTACTCAAACCTATAAGCATCCCAATCCGATGGGAGGACGGCTTGGCCGATTTGGGTGAGAGGGTTTAAGGCTACTCAAACCTATAAGCATCCCAATCCGATGGGAGGACGGCTTGGCCGATTTGGGTGAGAGGGTTTAAGGCTACTCAAACCTATAAGCATCCCAATCCGATGGGAGGACGGCTTGGCCGATTTGGGTGAGAGGGTTTAAGGCTACTCAAACCTATAAGCATCCCAATCCGATGGGAGGACGGCTTGGCCGATTTGGGTGAGAGGGTTTAAGGCTACTCAAACCTATAAGCATCCCAATCCGATGGGAGGACGGCTTGGCCGATTTGGGTGAGAGGGTTTAAGGCTACTCAAACCTATAAGCATCCCAATCCGATGGGAGGACGGCTTGGCCGATTTGGGTGAGAGGGTTTAAGGCTACTCAAACCTATAAGCATCCCAATCCGATGGGAGGACGGCTTGGCCGATTTGGGTGAGAGGGTTTAAGGCTACTCAAACCTATAAGCATCCCAATCCGATGGGAGGACGGCTTGGCCGATTTGGGTGAGAGGGTTTAAGGCTACTCAAACCTATAAGCATCCCAATCCGATGGGAGGACGGCTTGGCCGATTTGGGTGAGAGGGTTTAAGGCTACTCAAACCTATAAGCATCCCAATCCGATGGGAGGACGGCTTGGCCGATTTGGGTGAGAGGGTTTAAGGCTACTCAAACCTATAAGCATCCCAATCCGATGGGAGGACGGCTTGGCCGATTTGGGTGAGAGGGTTTAAGGCTACTCAAACCTATAAGCATCCCAATCCGATGGGAGGACGGCTTGGCCGATTTGGGTGAGAGGGTTTAAGGCTACTCAAACCTATAAGCATCCCAATCCGATGGGAGGACGGCTTGGCCGATTTGGGTGAGAGGGTTTAAGGCTACTCAAACCTATAAGCATCCCAATCCGATGGGAGGACGGCTTGGCCGATTTGGGTGAGAGGGTTTAAGGCTACTCAAACCTATAAGCATCCCAATCCGATGGGAGGACGGCTTGGCCGATTTGGGTGAGAGGGTTTAAGGCTACTCAAACCTATAAGCATCCCAATCCGATGGGAGGACGGCTTGGCCGATTTGGGTGAGAGGGTTTAAGGCTACTCAAACCTATAAGCATCCCAATCCGATGGGAGGACGGCTTGGCCGATTTGGGTGAGAGGGTTTAAGGCTACTCAAACCTATAAGCATCCCAATCCGATGGGAGGACGGCTTGGCCGATTTGGGTGAGAGGGTTTAAGGCTACTCAAACCTATAAGCATCCCAATCCGATGGGAGGACGGCTTGGCCGATTTGGGTGAGAGGGTTTAAGGCTACTCAAACCTATAAGCATCCCAATCCGATGGGAGGACGGCTTGGCCGATTTGGGTGAGAGGGTTTAAGGCTACTCAAACCTATAAGCATCCCAATCCGATGGGAGGACGGCTTGGCCGATTTGGGTGAGAGGGTTTAAGGCTACTCAAACCTATAAGCATCCCAATCCGATGGGAGGACGGCTTGGCCGATTTGGGTGAGAGGGTTTAAGGCTACTCAAACCTATAAGCATCCCAATCCGATGGGAGGACGGCTTGGCCGATTTGGGTGAGAGGGTTTAAGGCTACTCAAACCTATAAGCATCCCAATCCGATGGGAGGACGGCTTGGCCGATTTGGGTGAGAGGGTTTAAGGCTACTCAAACCTATAAGCATCCCAATCCGATGGGAGGACGGCTTGGCCGATTTGGGTGAGAGGGTTTAAGGCTACTCAAACCTATAAGCATCCCAATCCGATGGGAGGACGGCTTGGCCGATTTGGGTGAGAGGGTTTAAGGCTACTCAAACCTATAAGCATCCCAATCCGATGGGAGGACGGCTTGGCCGATTTGGGTGAGAGGGTTTAAGGCTACTCAAACCTATAAGCATCCCAATCCGATGGGAGGACGGCTTGGCCGATTTGGGTGAGAGGGTTTAAGGCTACTCAAACCTATAAGCATCCCAATCCGATGGGAGGACGGCTTGGCCGATTTGGGTGAGAGGGTTTAAGGCTACTCAAACCTATAAGCATCCCAATCCGATGGGAGGACGGCTTGGCCGATTTGGGTGAGAGGGTTTAAGGCTACTCAAACCTATAAGCATCCCAATCCGATGGGAGGACGGCTTGGCCGATTTGGGTGAGAGGGTTTAAGGCTACTCAAACCTATAAGCATCCCAATCCGATGGGAGGACGGCTTGGCCGATTTGGGTGAGAGGGTTTAAGGCTACTCAAACCTATAAGCATCCCAATCCGATGGGAGGACGGCTTGGCCGATTTGGGTGAGAGGGTTTAAGGCTACTCAAACCTATAAGCATCCCAATCCGATGGGAGGACGGCTTGGCCGATTTGGGTGAGAGGGTTTAAGGCTACTCAAACCTATAAGCATCCCAATCCGATGGGAGGACGGCTTGGCCGATTTGGGTGAGAGGGTTTAAGGCTACTCAAACCTATAAGCATCCCAATCCGATGGGAGGACGGCTTGGCCGATTTGGGTGAGAGGGTTTAAGGCTACTCAAACCTATAAGCATCCCAATCCGATGGGAGGACGGCTTGGCCGATTTGGGTGAGAGGGTTTAAGGCTACTCAAACCTATAAGCATCCCAATCCGATGGGAGGACGGCTTGGCCGATTTGGGTGAGAGGGTTTAAGGCTACTCAAACCTATAAGCATCCCAATCCGATGGGAGGACGGCTTGGCCGATTTGGGTGAGAGGGTTTAAGGCTACTCAAACCTATAAGCATCCCAATCCGATGGGAGGACGGCTTGGCCGATTTGGGTGAGAGGGTTTAAGGCTACTCAAACCTATAAGCATCCCAATCCGATGGGAGGACGGCTTGGCCGATTTGGGTGAGAGGGTTTAAGGCTACTCAAACCTATAAGCATCCCAATCCGATGGGAGGACGGCTTGGCCGATTTGGGTGAGAGGGTTTAAGGCTACTCAAACCTATAAGCATCCCAATCCGATGGGAGGACGGCTTGGCCGATTTGGGTGAGAGGGTTTAAGGCTACTCAAACCTATAAGCATCCCAATCCGATGGGAGGACGGCTTGGCCGATTTGGGTGAGAGGGTTTAAGGCTACTCAAACCTATAAGCATCCCAATCCGATGGGAGGACGGCTTGGCCGATTTGGGTGAGAGGGTTTAAGGCTACTCAAACCTATAAGCATCCCAATCCGATGGGAGGACGGCTTGGCCGATTTGGGTGAGAGGGTTTAAGGCTACTCAAACCTATAAGCATCCCAATCCGATGGGAGGACGGCTTGGCCGATTTGGGTGAGAGGGTTTAAGGCTACTCAAACCTATAAGCATCCCAATCCGATGGGAGGACGGCTTGGCCGATTTGGGTGAGAGGGTTTAAGGCTACTCAAACCTATAAGCATCCCAATCCGATGGGAGGACGGCTTGGCCGATTTGGGTGAGAGGGTTTAAGGCTACTCAAACCTATAAGCATCCCAATCCGATGGGAGGACGGCTTGGCCGATTTGGGTGAGAGGGTTTAAGGCTACTCAAACCTATAAGCATCCCAATCCGATGGGAGGACGGCTTGGCCGATTTGGGTGAGAGGGTTTAAGGCTACTCAAACCTATAAGCATCCCAATCCGATGGGAGGACGGCTTGGCCGATTTGGGTGAGAGGGTTTAAGGCTACTCAAACCTATAAGCATCCCAATCCGATGGGAGGACGGCTTGGCCGATTTGGGTGAGAGGGTTTAAGGCTACTCAAACCTATAAGCATCCCAATCCGATGGGAGGACGGCTTGGCCGATTTGGGTGAGAGGGTTTAAGGCTACTCAAACCTATAAGCATCCCAATCCGATGGGAGGACGGCTTGGCCGATTTGGGTGAGAGGGTTTAAGGCTACTCAAACCTATAAGCATCCCAATCCGATGGGAGGACGGCTTGGCCGATTTGGGTGAGAGGGTTTAAGGCTACTCAAACCTATAAGCATCCCAATCCGATGGGAGGACGGCTTGGCCGATTTGGGTGAGAGGGTTTAAGGCTACTCAAACCTATAAGCATCCCAATCCGATGGGAGGACGGCTTGGCCGATTTGGGTGAGAGGGTTTAAGGCTACTCAAACCTATAAGCATCCCAATCCGATGGGAGGACGGCTTGGCCGATTTGGGTGAGAGGGTTTAAGGCTACTCAAACCTATAAGCATCCCAATCCGATGGGAGGACGGCTTGGCCGATTTGGGTGAGAGGGTTTAAGGCTACTCAAACCTATAAGCATCCCAATCCGATGGGAGGACGGCTTGGCCGATTTGGGTGAGAGGGTTTAAGGCTACTCAAACCTATAAGCATCCCAATCCGATGGGAGGACGGCTTGGCCGATTTGGGTGAGAGGGTTTAAGGCTACTCAAACCTATAAGCATCCCAATCCGATGGGAGGACGGCTTGGCCGATTTGGGTGAGAGGGTTTAAGGCTACTCAAACCTATAAGCATCCCAATCCGATGGGAGGACGGCTTGGCCGATTTGGGTGAGAGGGTTTAAGGCTACTCAAACCTATAAGCATCCCAATCCGATGGGAGGACGGCTTGGCCGATTTGGGTGAGAGGGTTTAAGGCTACTCAAACCTATAAGCATCCCAATCCGATGGGAGGACGGCTTGGCCGATTTGGGTGAGAGGGTTTAAGGCTACTCAAACCTATAAGCATCCCAATCCGATGGGAGGACGGCTTGGCCGATTTGGGTGAGAGGGTTTAAGGCTACTCAAACCTATAAGCATCCCAATCCGATGGGAGGACGGCTTGGCCGATTTGGGTGAGAGGGTTTAAGGCTACTCAAACCTATAAGCATCCCAATCCGATGGGAGGACGGCTTGGCCGATTTGGGTGAGAGGGTTTAAGGCTACTCAAACCTATAAGCATCCCAATCCGATGGGAGGACGGCTTGGCCGATTTGGGTGAGAGGGTTTAAGGCTACTCAAACCTATAAGCATCCCAATCCGATGGGAGGACGGCTTGGCCGATTTGGGTGAGAGGGTTTAAGGCTACTCAAACCTATAAGCATCCCAATCCGATGGGAGGACGGCTTGGCCGATTTGGGTGAGAGGGTTTAAGGCTACTCAAACCTATAAGCATCCCAATCCGATGGGAGGACGGCTTGGCCGATTTGGGTGAGAGGGTTTAAGGCTACTCAAACCTATAAGCATCCCAATCCGATGGGAGGACGGCTTGGCCGATTTGGGTGAGAGGGTTTAAGGCTACTCAAACCTATAAGCATCCCAATCCGATGGGAGGACGGCTTGGCCGATTTGGGTGAGAGGGTTTAAGGCTACTCAAACCTATAAGCATCCCAATCCGATGGGAGGACGGCTTGGCCGATTTGGGTGAGAGGGTTTAAGGCTACTCAAACCTATAAGCATCCCAATCCGATGGGAGGACGGCTTGGCCGATTTGGGTGAGAGGGTTTAAGGCTACTCAAACCTATAAGCATCCCAATCCGATGGGAGGACGGCTTGGCCGATTTGGGTGAGAGGGTTTAAGGCTACTCAAACCTATAAGCATCCCAATCCGATGGGAGGACGGCTTGGCCGATTTGGGTGAGAGGGTTTAAGGCTACTCAAACCTATAAGCATCCCAATCCGATGGGAGGACGGCTTGGCCGATTTGGGTGAGAGGGTTTAAGGCTACTCAAACCTATAAGCATCCCAATCCGATGGGAGGACGGCTTGGCCGATTTGGGTGAGAGGGTTTAAGGCTACTCAAACCTATAAGCATCCCAATCCGATGGGAGGACGGCTTGGCCGATTTGGGTGAGAGGGTTTAAGGCTACTCAAACCTATAAGCATCCCAATCCGATGGGAGGACGGCTTGGCCGATTTGGGTGAGAGGGTTTAAGGCTACTCAAACCTATAAGCATCCCAATCCGATGGGAGGACGGCTTGGCCGATTTGGGTGAGAGGGTTTAAGGCTACTCAAACCTATAAGCATCCCAATCCGATGGGAGGACGGCTTGGCCGATTTGGGTGAGAGGGTTTAAGGCTACTCAAACCTATAAGCATCCCAATCCGATGGGAGGACGGCTTGGCCGATTTGGGTGAGAGGGTTTAAGGCTACTCAAACCTATAAGCATCCCAATCCGATGGGAGGACGGCTTGGCCGATTTGGGTGAGAGGGTTTAAGGCTACTCAAACCTATAAGCATCCCAATCCGATGGGAGGACGGCTTGGCCGATTTGGGTGAGAGGGTTTAAGGCTACTCAAACCTATAAGCATCCCAATCCGATGGGAGGACGGCTTGGCCGATTTGGGTGAGAGGGTTTAAGGCTACTCAAACCTATAAGCATCCCAATCCGATGGGAGGACGGCTTGGCCGATTTGGGTGAGAGGGTTTAAGGCTACTCAAACCTATAAGCATCCCAATCCGATGGGAGGACGGCTTGGCCGATTTGGGTGAGAGGGTTTAAGGCTACTCAAACCTATAAGCATCCCAATCCGATGGGAGGACGGCTTGGCCGATTTGGGTGAGAGGGTTTAAGGCTACTCAAACCTATAAGCATCCCAATCCGATGGGAGGACGGCTTGGCCGATTTGGGTGAGAGGGTTTAAGGCTACTCAAACCTATAAGCATCCCAATCCGATGGGAGGACGGCTTGGCCGATTTGGGTGAGAGGGTTTAAGGCTACTCAAACCTATAAGCATCCCAATCCGATGGGAGGACGGCTTGGCCGATTTGGGTGAGAGGGTTTAAGGCTACTCAAACCTATAAGCATCCCAATCCGATGGGAGGACGGCTTGGCCGATTTGGGTGAGAGGGTTTAAGGCTACTCAAACCTATAAGCATCCCAATCCGATGGGAGGACGGCTTGGCCGATTTGGGTGAGAGGGTTTAAGGCTACTCAAACCTATAAGCATCCCAATCCGATGGGAGGACGGCTTGGCCGATTTGGGTGAGAGGGTTTAAGGCTACTCAAACCTATAAGCATCCCAATCCGATGGGAGGACGGCTTGGCCGATTTGGGTGAGAGGGTTTAAGGCTACTCAAACCTATAAGCATCCCAATCCGATGGGAGGACGGCTTGGCCGATTTGGGTGAGAGGGTTTAAGGCTACTCAAACCTATAAGCATCCCAATCCGATGGGAGGACGGCTTGGCCGATTTGGGTGAGAGGGTTTAAGGCTACTCAAACCTATAAGCATCCCAATCCGATGGGAGGACGGCTTGGCCGATTTGGGTGAGAGGGTTTAAGGCTACTCAAACCTATAAGCATCCCAATCCGATGGGAGGACGGCTTGGCCGATTTGGGTGAGAGGGTTTAAGGCTACTCAAACCTATAAGCATCCCAATCCGATGGGAGGACGGCTTGGCCGATTTGGGTGAGAGGGTTTAAGGCTACTCAAACCTATAAGCATCCCAATCCGATGGGAGGACGGCTTGGCCGATTTGGGTGAGAGGGTTTAAGGCTACTCAAACCTATAAGCATCCCAATCCGATGGGAGGACGGCTTGGCCGATTTGGGTGAGAGGGTTTAAGGCTACTCAAACCTATAAGCATCCCAATCCGATGGGAGGACGGCTTGGCCGATTTGGGTGAGAGGGTTTAAGGCTACTCAAACCTATAAGCATCCCAATCCGATGGGAGGACGGCTTGGCCGATTTGGGTGAGAGGGTTTAAGGCTACTCAAACCTATAAGCATCCCAATCCGATGGGAGGACGGCTTGGCCGATTTGGGTGAGAGGGTTTAAGGCTACTCAAACCTATAAGCATCCCAATCCGATGGGAGGACGGCTTGGCCGATTTGGGTGAGAGGGTTTAAGGCTACTCAAACCTATAAGCATCCCAATCCGATGGGAGGACGGCTTGGCCGATTTGGGTGAGAGGGTTTAAGGCTACTCAAACCTATAAGCATCCCAATCCGATGGGAGGACGGCTTGGCCGATTTGGGTGAGAGGGTTTAAGGCTACTCAAACCTATAAGCATCCCAATCCGATGGGAGGACGGCTTGGCCGATTTGGGTGAGAGGGTTTAAGGCTACTCAAACCTATAAGCATCCCAATCCGATGGGAGGACGGCTTGGCCGATTTGGGTGAGAGGGTTTAAGGCTACTCAAACCTATAAGCATCCCAATCCGATGGGAGGACGGCTTGGCCGATTTGGGTGAGAGGGTTTAAGGCTACTCAAACCTATAAGCATCCCAATCCGATGGGAGGACGGCTTGGCCGATTTGGGTGAGAGGGTTTAAGGCTACTCAAACCTATAAGCATCCCAATCCGATGGGAGGACGGCTTGGCCGATTTGGGTGAGAGGGTTTAAGGCTACTCAAACCTATAAGCATCCCAATCCGATGGGAGGACGGCTTGGCCGATTTGGGTGAGAGGGTTTAAGGCTACTCAAACCTATAAGCATCCCAATCCGATGGGAGGACGGCTTGGCCGATTTGGGTGAGAGGGTTTAAGGCTACTCAAACCTATAAGCATCCCAATCCGATGGGAGGACGGCTTGGCCGATTTGGGTGAGAGGGTTTAAGGCTACTCAAACCTATAAGCATCCCAATCCGATGGGAGGACGGCTTGGCCGATTTGGGTGAGAGGGTTTAAGGCTACTCAAACCTATAAGCATCCCAATCCGATGGGAGGACGGCTTGGCCGATTTGGGTGAGAGGGTTTAAGGCTACTCAAACCTATAAGCATCCCAATCCGATGGGAGGACGGCTTGGCCGATTTGGGTGAGAGGGTTTAAGGCTACTCAAACCTATAAGCATCCCAATCCGATGGGAGGACGGCTTGGCCGATTTGGGTGAGAGGGTTTAAGGCTACTCAAACCTATAAGCATCCCAATCCGATGGGAGGACGGCTTGGCCGATTTGGGTGAGAGGGTTTAAGGCTACTCAAACCTATAAGCATCCCAATCCGATGGGAGGACGGCTTGGCCGATTTGGGTGAGAGGGTTTAAGGCTACTCAAACCTATAAGCATCCCAATCCGATGGGAGGACGGCTTGGCCGATTTGGGTGAGAGGGTTTAAGGCTACTCAAACCTATAAGCATCCCAATCCGATGGGAGGACGGCTTGGCCGATTTGGGTGAGAGGGTTTAAGGCTACTCAAACCTATAAGCATCCCAATCCGATGGGAGGACGGCTTGGCCGATTTGGGTGAGAGGGTTTAAGGCTACTCAAACCTATAAGCATCCCAATCCGATGGGAGGACGGCTTGGCCGATTTGGGTGAGAGGGTTTAAGGCTACTCAAACCTATAAGCATCCCAATCCGATGGGAGGACGGCTTGGCCGATTTGGGTGAGAGGGTTTAAGGCTACTCAAACCTATAAGCATCCCAATCCGATGGGAGGACGGCTTGGCCGATTTGGGTGAGAGGGTTTAAGGCTACTCAAACCTATAAGCATCCCAATCCGATGGGAGGACGGCTTGGCCGATTTGGGTGAGAGGGTTTAAGGCTACTCAAACCTATAAGCATCCCAATCCGATGGGAGGACGGCTTGGCCGATTTGGGTGAGAGGGTTTAAGGCTACTCAAACCTATAAGCATCCCAATCCGATGGGAGGACGGCTTGGCCGATTTGGGTGAGAGGGTTTAAGGCTACTCAAACCTATAAGCATCCCAATCCGATGGGAGGACGGCTTGGCCGATTTGGGTGAGAGGGTTTAAGGCTACTCAAACCTATAAGCATCCCAATCCGATGGGAGGACGGCTTGGCCGATTTGGGTGAGAGGGTTTAAGGCTACTCAAACCTATAAGCATCCCAATCCGATGGGAGGACGGCTTGGCCGATTTGGGTGAGAGGGTTTAAGGCTACTCAAACCTATAAGCATCCCAATCCGATGGGAGGACGGCTTGGCCGATTTGGGTGAGAGGGTTTAAGGCTACTCAAACCTATAAGCATCCCAATCCGATGGGAGGACGGCTTGGCCGATTTGGGTGAGAGGGTTTAAGGCTACTCAAACCTATAAGCATCCCAATCCGATGGGAGGACGGCTTGGCCGATTTGGGTGAGAGGGTTTAAGGCTACTCAAACCTATAAGCATCCCAATCCGATGGGAGGACGGCTTGGCCGATTTGGGTGAGAGGGTTTAAGGCTACTCAAACCTATAAGCATCCCAATCCGATGGGAGGACGGCTTGGCCGATTTGGGTGAGAGGGTTTAAGGCTACTCAAACCTATAAGCATCCCAATCCGATGGGAGGACGGCTTGGCCGATTTGGGTGAGAGGGTTTAAGGCTACTCAAACCTATAAGCATCCCAATCCGATGGGAGGACGGCTTGGCCGATTTGGGTGAGAGGGTTTAAGGCTACTCAAACCTATAAGCATCCCAATCCGATGGGAGGACGGCTTGGCCGATTTGGGTGAGAGGGTTTAAGGCTACTCAAACCTATAAGCATCCCAATCCGATGGGAGGACGGCTTGGCCGATTTGGGTGAGAGGGTTTAAGGCTACTCAAACCTATAAGCATCCCAATCCGATGGGAGGACGGCTTGGCCGATTTGGGTGAGAGGGTTTAAGGCTACTCAAACCTATAAGCATCCCAATCCGATGGGAGGACGGCTTGGCCGATTTGGGTGAGAGGGTTTAAGGCTACTCAAACCTATAAGCATCCCAATCCGATGGGAGGACGGCTTGGCCGATTTGGGTGAGAGGGTTTAAGGCTACTCAAACCTATAAGCATCCCAATCCGATGGGAGGACGGCTTGGCCGATTTGGGTGAGAGGGTTTAAGGCTACTCAAACCTATAAGCATCCCAATCCGATGGGAGGACGGCTTGGCCGATTTGGGTGAGAGGGTTTAAGGCTACTCAAACCTATAAGCATCCCAATCCGATGGGAGGACGGCTTGGCCGATTTGGGTGAGAGGGTTTAAGGCTACTCAAACCTATAAGCATCCCAATCCGATGGGAGGACGGCTTGGCCGATTTGGGTGAGAGGGTTTAAGGCTACTCAAACCTATAAGCATCCCAATCCGATGGGAGGACGGCTTGGCCGATTTGGGTGAGAGGGTTTAAGGCTACTCAAACCTATAAGCATCCCAATCCGATGGGAGGACGGCTTGGCCGATTTGGGTGAGAGGGTTTAAGGCTACTCAAACCTATAAGCATCCCAATCCGATGGGAGGACGGCTTGGCCGATTTGGGTGAGAGGGTTTAAGGCTACTCAAACCTATAAGCATCCCAATCCGATGGGAGGACGGCTTGGCCGATTTGGGTGAGAGGGTTTAAGGCTACTCAAACCTATAAGCATCCCAATCCGATGGGAGGACGGCTTGGCCGATTTGGGTGAGAGGGTTTAAGGCTACTCAAACCTATAAGCATCCCAATCCGATGGGAGGACGGCTTGGCCGATTTGGGTGAGAGGGTTTAAGGCTACTCAAACCTATAAGCATCCCAATCCGATGGGAGGACGGCTTGGCCGATTTGGGTGAGAGGGTTTAAGGCTACTCAAACCTATAAGCATCCCAATCCGATGGGAGGACGGCTTGGCCGATTTGGGTGAGAGGGTTTAAGGCTACTCAAACCTATAAGCATCCCAATCCGATGGGAGGACGGCTTGGCCGATTTGGGTGAGAGGGTTTAAGGCTACTCAAACCTATAAGCATCCCAATCCGATGGGAGGACGGCTTGGCCGATTTGGGTGAGAGGGTTTAAGGCTACTCAAACCTATAAGCATCCCAATCCGATGGGAGGACGGCTTGGCCGATTTGGGTGAGAGGGTTTAAGGCTACTCAAACCTATAAGCATCCCAATCCGATGGGAGGACGGCTTGGCCGATTTGGGTGAGAGGGTTTAAGGCTACTCAAACCTATAAGCATCCCAATCCGATGGGAGGACGGCTTGGCCGATTTGGGTGAGAGGGTTTAAGGCTACTCAAACCTATAAGCATCCCAATCCGATGGGAGGACGGCTTGGCCGATTTGGGTGAGAGGGTTTAAGGCTACTCAAACCTATAAGCATCCCAATCCGATGGGAGGACGGCTTGGCCGATTTGGGTGAGAGGGTTTAAGGCTACTCAAACCTATAAGCATCCCAATCCGATGGGAGGACGGCTTGGCCGATTTGGGTGAGAGGGTTTAAGGCTACTCAAACCTATAAGCATCCCAATCCGATGGGAGGACGGCTTGGCCGATTTGGGTGAGAGGGTTTAAGGCTACTCAAACCTATAAGCATCCCAATCCGATGGGAGGACGGCTTGGCCGATTTGGGTGAGAGGGTTTAAGGCTACTCAAACCTATAAGCATCCCAATCCGATGGGAGGACGGCTTGGCCGATTTGGGTGAGAGGGTTTAAGGCTACTCAAACCTATAAGCATCCCAATCCGATGGGAGGACGGCTTGGCCGATTTGGGTGAGAGGGTTTAAGGCTACTCAAACCTATAAGCATCCCAATCCGATGGGAGGACGGCTTGGCCGATTTGGGTGAGAGGGTTTAAGGCTACTCAAACCTATAAGCATCCCAATCCGATGGGAGGACGGCTTGGCCGATTTGGGTGAGAGGGTTTAAGGCTACTCAAACCTATAAGCATCCCAATCCGATGGGAGGACGGCTTGGCCGATTTGGGTGAGAGGGTTTAAGGCTACTCAAACCTATAAGCATCCCAATCCGATGGGAGGACGGCTTGGCCGATTTGGGTGAGAGGGTTTAAGGCTACTCAAACCTATAAGCATCCCAATCCGATGGGAGGACGGCTTGGCCGATTTGGGTGAGAGGGTTTAAGGCTACTCAAACCTATAAGCATCCCAATCCGATGGGAGGACGGCTTGGCCGATTTGGGTGAGAGGGTTTAAGGCTACTCAAACCTATAAGCATCCCAATCCGATGGGAGGACGGCTTGGCCGATTTGGGTGAGAGGGTTTAAGGCTACTCAAACCTATAAGCATCCCAATCCGATGGGAGGACGGCTTGGCCGATTTGGGTGAGAGGGTTTAAGGCTACTCAAACCTATAAGCATCCCAATCCGATGGGAGGACGGCTTGGCCGATTTGGGTGAGAGGGTTTAAGGCTACTCAAACCTATAAGCATCCCAATCCGATGGGAGGACGGCTTGGCCGATTTGGGTGAGAGGGTTTAAGGCTACTCAAACCTATAAGCATCCCAATCCGATGGGAGGACGGCTTGGCCGATTTGGGTGAGAGGGTTTAAGGCTACTCAAACCTATAAGCATCCCAATCCGATGGGAGGACGGCTTGGCCGATTTGGGTGAGAGGGTTTAAGGCTACTCAAACCTATAAGCATCCCAATCCGATGGGAGGACGGCTTGGCCGATTTGGGTGAGAGGGTTTAAGGCTACTCAAACCTATAAGCATCCCAATCCGATGGGAGGACGGCTTGGCCGATTTGGGTGAGAGGGTTTAAGGCTACTCAAACCTATAAGCATCCCAATCCGATGGGAGGACGGCTTGGCCGATTTGGGTGAGAGGGTTTAAGGCTACTCAAACCTATAAGCATCCCAATCCGATGGGAGGACGGCTTGGCCGATTTGGGTGAGAGGGTTTAAGGCTACTCAAACCTATAAGCATCCCAATCCGATGGGAGGACGGCTTGGCCGATTTGGGTGAGAGGGTTTAAGGCTACTCAAACCTATAAGCATCCCAATCCGATGGGAGGACGGCTTGGCCGATTTGGGTGAGAGGGTTTAAGGCTACTCAAACCTATAAGCATCCCAATCCGATGGGAGGACGGCTTGGCCGATTTGGGTGAGAGGGTTTAAGGCTACTCAAACCTATAAGCATCCCAATCCGATGGGAGGACGGCTTGGCCGATTTGGGTGAGAGGGTTTAAGGCTACTCAAACCTATAAGCATCCCAATCCGATGGGAGGACGGCTTGGCCGATTTGGGTGAGAGGGTTTAAGGCTACTCAAACCTATAAGCATCCCAATCCGATGGGAGGACGGCTTGGCCGATTTGGGTGAGAGGGTTTAAGGCTACTCAAACCTATAAGCATCCCAATCCGATGGGAGGACGGCTTGGCCGATTTGGGTGAGAGGGTTTAAGGCTACTCAAACCTATAAGCATCCCAATCCGATGGGAGGACGGCTTGGCCGATTTGGGTGAGAGGGTTTAAGGCTACTCAAACCTATAAGCATCCCAATCCGATGGGAGGACGGCTTGGCCGATTTGGGTGAGAGGGTTTAAGGCTACTCAAACCTATAAGCATCCCAATCCGATGGGAGGACGGCTTGGCCGATTTGGGTGAGAGGGTTTAAGGCTACTCAAACCTATAAGCATCCCAATCCGATGGGAGGACGGCTTGGCCGATTTGGGTGAGAGGGTTTAAGGCTACTCAAACCTATAAGCATCCCAATCCGATGGGAGGACGGCTTGGCCGATTTGGGTGAGAGGGTTTAAGGCTACTCAAACCTATAAGCATCCCAATCCGATGGGAGGACGGCTTGGCCGATTTGGGTGAGAGGGTTTAAGGCTACTCAAACCTATAAGCATCCCAATCCGATGGGAGGACGGCTTGGCCGATTTGGGTGAGAGGGTTTAAGGCTACTCAAACCTATAAGCATCCCAATCCGATGGGAGGACGGCTTGGCCGATTTGGGTGAGAGGGTTTAAGGCTACTCAAACCTATAAGCATCCCAATCCGATGGGAGGACGGCTTGGCCGATTTGGGTGAGAGGGTTTAAGGCTACTCAAACCTATAAGCATCCCAATCCGATGGGAGGACGGCTTGGCCGATTTGGGTGAGAGGGTTTAAGGCTACTCAAACCTATAAGCATCCCAATCCGATGGGAGGACGGCTTGGCCGATTTGGGTGAGAGGGTTTAAGGCTACTCAAACCTATAAGCATCCCAATCCGATGGGAGGACGGCTTGGCCGATTTGGGTGAGAGGGTTTAAGGCTACTCAAACCTATAAGCATCCCAATCCGATGGGAGGACGGCTTGGCCGATTTGGGTGAGAGGGTTTAAGGCTACTCAAACCTATAAGCATCCCAATCCGATGGGAGGACGGCTTGGCCGATTTGGGTGAGAGGGTTTAAGGCTACTCAAACCTATAAGCATCCCAATCCGATGGGAGGACGGCTTGGCCGATTTGGGTGAGAGGGTTTAAGGCTACTCAAACCTATAAGCATCCCAATCCGATGGGAGGACGGCTTGGCCGATTTGGGTGAGAGGGTTTAAGGCTACTCAAACCTATAAGCATCCCAATCCGATGGGAGGACGGCTTGGCCGATTTGGGTGAGAGGGTTTAAGGCTACTCAAACCTATAAGCATCCCAATCCGATGGGAGGACGGCTTGGCCGATTTGGGTGAGAGGGTTTAAGGCTACTCAAACCTATAAGCATCCCAATCCGATGGGAGGACGGCTTGGCCGATTTGGGTGAGAGGGTTTAAGGCTACTCAAACCTATAAGCATCCCAATCCGATGGGAGGACGGCTTGGCCGATTTGGGTGAGAGGGTTTAAGGCTACTCAAACCTATAAGCATCCCAATCCGATGGGAGGACGGCTTGGCCGATTTGGGTGAGAGGGTTTAAGGCTACTCAAACCTATAAGCATCCCAATCCGATGGGAGGACGGCTTGGCCGATTTGGGTGAGAGGGTTTAAGGCTACTCAAACCTATAAGCATCCCAATCCGATGGGAGGACGGCTTGGCCGATTTGGGTGAGAGGGTTTAAGGCTACTCAAACCTATAAGCATCCCAATCCGATGGGAGGACGGCTTGGCCGATTTGGGTGAGAGGGTTTAAGGCTACTCAAACCTATAAGCATCCCAATCCGATGGGAGGACGGCTTGGCCGATTTGGGTGAGAGGGTTTAAGGCTACTCAAACCTATAAGCATCCCAATCCGATGGGAGGACGGCTTGGCCGATTTGGGTGAGAGGGTTTAAGGCTACTCAAACCTATAAGCATCCCAATCCGATGGGAGGACGGCTTGGCCGATTTGGGTGAGAGGGTTTAAGGCTACTCAAACCTATAAGCATCCCAATCCGATGGGAGGACGGCTTGGCCGATTTGGGTGAGAGGGTTTAAGGCTACTCAAACCTATAAGCATCCCAATCCGATGGGAGGACGGCTTGGCCGATTTGGGTGAGAGGGTTTAAGGCTACTCAAACCTATAAGCATCCCAATCCGATGGGAGGACGGCTTGGCCGATTTGGGTGAGAGGGTTTAAGGCTACTCAAACCTATAAGCATCCCAATCCGATGGGAGGACGGCTTGGCCGATTTGGGTGAGAGGGTTTAAGGCTACTCAAACCTATAAGCATCCCAATCCGATGGGAGGACGGCTTGGCCGATTTGGGTGAGAGGGTTTAAGGCTACTCAAACCTATAAGCATCCCAATCCGATGGGAGGACGGCTTGGCCGATTTGGGTGAGAGGGTTTAAGGCTACTCAAACCTATAAGCATCCCAATCCGATGGGAGGACGGCTTGGCCGATTTGGGTGAGAGGGTTTAAGGCTACTCAAACCTATAAGCATCCCAATCCGATGGGAGGACGGCTTGGCCGATTTGGGTGAGAGGGTTTAAGGCTACTCAAACCTATAAGCATCCCAATCCGATGGGAGGACGGCTTGGCCGATTTGGGTGAGAGGGTTTAAGGCTACTCAAACCTATAAGCATCCCAATCCGATGGGAGGACGGCTTGGCCGATTTGGGTGAGAGGGTTTAAGGCTACTCAAACCTATAAGCATCCCAATCCGATGGGAGGACGGCTTGGCCGATTTGGGTGAGAGGGTTTAAGGCTACTCAAACCTATAAGCATCCCAATCCGATGGGAGGACGGCTTGGCCGATTTGGGTGAGAGGGTTTAAGGCTACTCAAACCTATAAGCATCCCAATCCGATGGGAGGACGGCTTGGCCGATTTGGGTGAGAGGGTTTAAGGCTACTCAAACCTATAAGCATCCCAATCCGATGGGAGGACGGCTTGGCCGATTTGGGTGAGAGGGTTTAAGGCTACTCAAACCTATAAGCATCCCAATCCGATGGGAGGACGGCTTGGCCGATTTGGGTGAGAGGGTTTAAGGCTACTCAAACCTATAAGCATCCCAATCCGATGGGAGGACGGCTTGGCCGATTTGGGTGAGAGGGTTTAAGGCTACTCAAACCTATAAGCATCCCAATCCGATGGGAGGACGGCTTGGCCGATTTGGGTGAGAGGGTTTAAGGCTACTCAAACCTATAAGCATCCCAATCCGATGGGAGGACGGCTTGGCCGATTTGGGTGAGAGGGTTTAAGGCTACTCAAACCTATAAGCATCCCAATCCGATGGGAGGACGGCTTGGCCGATTTGGGTGAGAGGGTTTAAGGCTACTCAAACCTATAAGCATCCCAATCCGATGGGAGGACGGCTTGGCCGATTTGGGTGAGAGGGTTTAAGGCTACTCAAACCTATAAGCATCCCAATCCGATGGGAGGACGGCTTGGCCGATTTGGGTGAGAGGGTTTAAGGCTACTCAAACCTATAAGCATCCCAATCCGATGGGAGGACGGCTTGGCCGATTTGGGTGAGAGGGTTTAAGGCTACTCAAACCTATAAGCATCCCAATCCGATGGGAGGACGGCTTGGCCGATTTGGGTGAGAGGGTTTAAGGCTACTCAAACCTATAAGCATCCCAATCCGATGGGAGGACGGCTTGGCCGATTTGGGTGAGAGGGTTTAAGGCTACTCAAACCTATAAGCATCCCAATCCGATGGGAGGACGGCTTGGCCGATTTGGGTGAGAGGGTTTAAGGCTACTCAAACCTATAAGCATCCCAATCCGATGGGAGGACGGCTTGGCCGATTTGGGTGAGAGGGTTTAAGGCTACTCAAACCTATAAGCATCCCAATCCGATGGGAGGACGGCTTGGCCGATTTGGGTGAGAGGGTTTAAGGCTACTCAAACCTATAAGCATCCCAATCCGATGGGAGGACGGCTTGGCCGATTTGGGTGAGAGGGTTTAAGGCTACTCAAACCTATAAGCATCCCAATCCGATGGGAGGACGGCTTGGCCGATTTGGGTGAGAGGGTTTAAGGCTACTCAAACCTATAAGCATCCCAATCCGATGGGAGGACGGCTTGGCCGATTTGGGTGAGAGGGTTTAAGGCTACTCAAACCTATAAGCATCCCAATCCGATGGGAGGACGGCTTGGCCGATTTGGGTGAGAGGGTTTAAGGCTACTCAAACCTATAAGCATCCCAATCCGATGGGAGGACGGCTTGGCCGATTTGGGTGAGAGGGTTTAAGGCTACTCAAACCTATAAGCATCCCAATCCGATGGGAGGACGGCTTGGCCGATTTGGGTGAGAGGGTTTAAGGCTACTCAAACCTATAAGCATCCCAATCCGATGGGAGGACGGCTTGGCCGATTTGGGTGAGAGGGTTTAAGGCTACTCAAACCTATAAGCATCCCAATCCGATGGGAGGACGGCTTGGCCGATTTGGGTGAGAGGGTTTAAGGCTACTCAAACCTATAAGCATCCCAATCCGATGGGAGGACGGCTTGGCCGATTTGGGTGAGAGGGTTTAAGGCTACTCAAACCTATAAGCATCCCAATCCGATGGGAGGACGGCTTGGCCGATTTGGGTGAGAGGGTTTAAGGCTACTCAAACCTATAAGCATCCCAATCCGATGGGAGGACGGCTTGGCCGATTTGGGTGAGAGGGTTTAAGGCTACTCAAACCTATAAGCATCCCAATCCGATGGGAGGACGGCTTGGCCGATTTGGGTGAGAGGGTTTAAGGCTACTCAAACCTATAAGCATCCCAATCCGATGGGAGGACGGCTTGGCCGATTTGGGTGAGAGGGTTTAAGGCTACTCAAACCTATAAGCATCCCAATCCGATGGGAGGACGGCTTGGCCGATTTGGGTGAGAGGGTTTAAGGCTACTCAAACCTATAAGCATCCCAATCCGATGGGAGGACGGCTTGGCCGATTTGGGTGAGAGGGTTTAAGGCTACTCAAACCTATAAGCATCCCAATCCGATGGGGGACGGCTTGGCCGATTTGGGTGAGAGGGTTTAAGGCTACTCAAACCTATAAGCATCCCAATCCGATGGGAGGACGGCTTGGCCGATTTGGGTGAGAGGGTTTAAGGCTACTCAAACCTATAAGCATCCCAATCCGATGGGAGGACGGCTTGGCCGATTTGGGTGAGAGGGTTTAAGGCTACTCAAACCTATAAGCATCCCAATCCGATGGGAGGACGGCTTGGCCGATTTGGGTGAGAGGGTTTAAGGCTACTCAAACCTATAGCATCCCAATCCGATGGGAGGACGGCTTGGCCGATTTGGGTGAGAGGGTTTAAGGCTACTCAAACCTATAAGCATCCCAATCCGATGGGAGGACGGCTTGGCCGATTTGGGTGAGAGGGTTTAAGGCTACTCAAACCTATAAGCATCCCAATCCGATGGGAGGACGGCTTGGCCGATTTGGGTGAGAGGGTTTAAGGCTACTCAAACCTATAAGCATCCAATCCGATGGGAGGACGGCTTGGCCGATTTGGGTGAGAGGGTTTAAGGCTACTCAAACCTATAAGCATCCCAATCCGATGGGAGGACGGCTTGGCCGATTTGGGTGAGAGGGTTTAAGGCTACTCAAACCTATAAGCATCCCAATCCGATGGGAGGACGGCTTGGCCGATTTGGGTGAGAGGGTTTAAGGCTACTCAAACCTATAAGCATCCCAATCCGATGGGAGGACGGCTTGGCCGATTTGGGTGAGAGGGTTTAAGGCTACTCAAACCTATAAGCATCCCAATCCGATGGGAGGACGGCTTGGCCGATTTGGGTGAGAGGGTTTAAGGCTACTCAAACCTATAAGCATCCCAATCCGATGGGAGGACGGCTTGGCCGATTTGGGTGAGAGGGTTTAAGGCTACTCAAACCTATAAGCATCCCAATCCGATGGGAGGACGGCTTGGCCGATTTGGGTGAGAGGGTTTAAGGCTACTCAAACCTATAAGCATCCCAATCCGATGGGAGGACGGCTTGGCCGATTTGGGTGAGAGGGTTTAAGGCTACTCAAACCTATAAGCATCCCAATCCGATGGGAGGACGGCTTGGCCGATTTGGGTGAGAGGGTTTAAGGCTACTCAAACCTATAAGCATCCCAATCCGATGGGAGGACGGCTTGGCCGATTTGGGTGAGAGGGTTTAAGGCTACTCAAACCTATAAGCATCCCAATCCGATGGGAGGACGGCTTGGCCGATTTGGGTGAGAGGGTTTAAGGCTACTCAAACCTATAAGCATCCCAATCCGATGGGAGGACGGCTTGGCCGATTTGGGTGAGAGGGTTTAAGGCTACTCAAACCTATAAGCATCCCAATCCGATGGGAGGACGGCTTGGCCGATTTGGGTGAGAGGGTTTAAGGCTACTCAAACCTATAGCATCCAATCCGATGGGAGGACGGCTTGGCCGATTTGGGTGAGAGGGTTTAAGGCTACTCAAACCTATAAGCATCCCAATCCGATGGGAGGACGGCTTGGCCGATTTGGGTGAGAGGGTTTAAGGCTACTCAAACCTATAAGCATCCCAATCCGATGGGAGGACGGCTTGGCCGATTTGGGTGAGAGGGTTTAAGGCTACTCAAACCTATAAGCATCCCAATCCGATGGGAGGACGGCTTGGCCGATTTGGGTGAGAGGGTTTAAGGCTACTCAAACCTATAGCATCCCAATCCGATGGGAGGACGGCTTGGCCGATTTGGGTGAGAGGGTTTAAGGCTACTCAAACCTATAAGCATCCCAATCCGATGGGAGGACGGCTTGGCCGATTTGGGTGAGAGGGTTTAAGGCTACTCAAACCTATAAGCATCCCAATCCGATGGGAGGACGGCTTGGCCGATTTGGGTGAGAGGGTTTAAGGCTACTCAAACCTATAAGCATCCCAATCCGATGGGAGGACGGCTTGGCCGATTTGGGTGAGAGGGTTTAAGGCTACTCAAACCTATAAGCATCCCAATCCGATGGGAGGACGGCTTGGCCGATTTGGGTGAGAGGGTTTAAGGCTACTCAAACCTATAAGCATCCCAATCCGATGGGAGGACGGCTTGGCCGATTTGGGTGAGAGGGTTTAAGGCTACTCAAACCTATAAGCATCCCAATCCGATGGGAGGACGGCTTGGCCGATTGGGTGAGAGGGTTTAAGGCTACTCAAACCTATAAGCATCCAATCCGATGGGAGGACGGCTTGGCCGATTTGGGTGAGAGGGTTTAAGGCTACTCAAACCTATAAGCATCCCAATCCGATGGGAGGACGGCTTGGCCGATTTGGGTGAGAGGGTTTAAGGCTACTCAAACCTATAAGCATCCCAATCCGATGGGAGGACGGCTTGGCCGATTTGGGTGAGAGGGTTTAAGGCTACTCAAACCTATAAGCATCCCAATCCGATGGGAGGACGGCTTTGGCCGATTTGGGTGAGAGGGTTTAAGGCTACTCAAACCTATAAGCATCCCAATCCGATGGGAGGACGCTTGGCCGATTTGGGTGAGAGGGTTTAAGGCTACTCAAACCTATAAGCATCCCAATCCGATGGGAGGACGGCTTGGCCGATTTGGGTGAGAGGGTTTAAGGCTACTCAAACCTATAAGCATCCCAATCCGATGGGAGGACGGCTTGGCCGATTTGGGTGAGAGGGTTTAAGGCTACTCAAACCTATAAGCATCCCAATCCGATGGGAGGACGGCTTGGCCGATTTGGGTGAGAGGGTTTAAGGCTACTCAAACCTATAAGCATCCCAATCCGATGGGAGGACGGCTTGGCCGATTTGGGTGAGAGGGTTTAAGGCTACTCAAACCTATAAGCATCCAATCCGATGGGAGGACGGCTTGGCCGATTTGGGTGAGAGGGTTAAGGCTACTCAAACCTATAAGCATCCCAATCCGATGGGAAAATGGCTAGGCCGATTTGGGTGAGAGAGTTTAAGGCTACTCAAACCTATAAGCATCCCAATCCGATGGGGGAGGACGGCTTGGCCGATTTGGGTGAGAGGTTTAAGGCTACTCAAACCTATAAGCATCCCAATCCGATGGGAGGACGGCTTGGCCGATTGGGTGAGAGGGTTTAAGGCTACTCAAACCTATAAGCATCCCAATCCGATGGGAGGACGGCTTGGCCGATTTGGGTGAGAGGGTTTAAGGCTACTCAAACCTATAAGCATCCCAATCCGATGGGAGGACGGCTTGGCCGATTTGGGTGAGAGGGTTTAAGGCTACTCAAACCTATAAGCATCCAATCCGATGGGAGGACGGCTTGGCCGATTTGGGTGAGAGGGTTTAAGGCTACTCAAACCTATAAGCATCCCAATCCGATGGGAGGACGGCTTGGCCGATTTGGGTGAGAGGGTTTAAGGCTACTCAAACCTATAAGCATCCCAATCCGATGGGAGGACGGCTTGGCCGATTTGGGTGAGAGGTTTAAGGCTACTCAAACCTATAAGGCATCCCAATCCGATGGGAGAGACGGCTGGCCGATTTGGGTGAGAGGTTTAAGGCTACTCAAACCTATAAGCATCCCAATCCGATGGAGGACGGCTTGGCCGATTTGGGTGAGAGGGTTTAAGGCTACTCAAACCTATAAGCATCCCAATCGATGGGAGGACGGCTTGGCCGATTTGGGTGAGAGGGTTTAAGGCTACTCAAACCTATAAGCATCCCAATCCGATGGGAGGACGGCTTGGCCGATTGGGTGAGAGGGTTTAAGGCTACTCAAACCTATAAGCATCCCAATCCGATGGGAGGACGGCTTGGCCGATTTGGGTGAGAGGTTTAAGGCTACTCAAACCTATAAGCATCCCATCCGATGGGAGGACGGCTTGGCCGATTTGGGTGAGAGGGTTTAAGGCTACTCAAACCTATAAGCATCCCAATCCGATGGGAGGACGGCTTGGCCGATTTGGGTGAGAGGGTTAAGGCTACTCAAACCTATAAGCATCCCAATCCGATGGGAGGACGGCTTGGCCGATTTGGGTGAGAGGGTTTAAGGCTACTCAAACCTATAAGCATCCCAATCCGATGGGAGGACGGCTTGGCCGATTTGGGTGAGAGGGTTTAAGGCTACTCAAACCTATAAGCATCCAAATCCGATGGGAGGACGGCTTGGCCGATTTGGGTGAGAGGGTTTAAGGCTACTCAAACCTATAAACATCCCAATCCGATGGGAGGACGGCTTGGCGATTTGGGTGAGAGGGTTTAAGGCTACTCAAACCTATAAGCATCCCAATCCGATGGGAGGACGGCTTGGCCGATTTTGGTGAGAGGGTTTAAGGCTACTCAAACCTATAAGCATCCCAATCCGATGGGAGGACGGCTTGGCCGATTTGGGTGAGAGGGTTTAAGGCTACTCAAACCTATAAGCATCCCAATCCGATGGGAGGCGGCTTGGCCGATTTGGGTGAGAGGGTTTAAGGCTACTCAAACCTATAAGCATCCCAATCCGATGGGAGGACGGCTTGGACGATTTGGGTGAGAGGGTTTAAGGTACTCAAACCTATAAGCATCCCAATCCGATGGGAGGACGGCTTGGCCGATTTGGGTGAGAGGGTTTAAGGCTACTCAAACCTATAAGCATCCCAATCCGATGGGAGGACGGCTTGGCCGATTGGGTGAGAGGGTTTAAGGCTACTCAAACCTATAGGCATCCCAATCGATGGGAGGACGGCTTGGCCGATTTGGGTGAGAGGGTTTAAGGCTACTCAAACCTATAAGCATCCCAATCCGATGGGAGGACGGCTTGGCCGATTTGGGTGAGAGGGTTTAAGGCTACTCAAACCTATAAGCATCCCAATCCGATGGGAGGACGGCTTGGCCGATTTGGTGAGAGGTTTAAGGCTACTCAAACCTATAAGCATCCCAATCCGATGGGAA
>JAOWBW010002863.1:0-50155 GCA_026119855.1 Campanula takesimana | reverse complement strand
GTTGATTGGTGTTTGTGAGTAGGATGGCCAAACCGGACCGGAACCATAAAACTGGACCGGAACCGGACCGAAAACGCCAGGAACCGGAGCAAACCGGGGAGGAAAACCGGAACCGGATAAACCGGAACCGCAAGGCATCCAGGCCGGTTCAGGGTCACATAAATGGCGAACAGGAACCGGAACCGTAACGAAAATCCCTTGGTTTTTCAATAATTTTAAAGGGGGGACGGCGGGACCGTACCGGAACCGGATTGTGCCAACCGGAACCGGGGTAAGCGCGGGCCGGTTCAGGGTCACATATATGGCGAACGGAACCGGCGCGGTTCCGAACCTGAACCGAGCCCTGGAACCGGTTTTGGCCATCCCTATTTGTGAGTGTAAAAGTAAAGTATGAGAGAGAGAATGAGTGAGAGAATAGTAAAGATTCTTTGCTATTTTAGGGCAACTCCAATGGTGGTCTTTGCTCCATAGGTATCAAAAGGATTTCGAACCGCTGCACCGAGCGGTTAGCTCCACCCAATGGTGCCGATTGGAGCCACCTCATTTTAGCTACACCCAATGGTGGCGATCAAGGCCACATGTGTTCGAATTCGGTAGGGCCCACAAAAAATTGAAAATCATCTTAGCCGCACACCCAATCGGCATGCCTATGTGTCCTTGATCGGCACCAATGGGTGGAGGAGTGGAGCTAACTTGGGTGGAGCGGTTCCGGGTCCGTATCAAAATCAAATTTTGGTACCTATGACTACTATTCACATAGTATTAAAAAATCATCTCCAATCATAGGTATCAAAATTTTGGTACAAATTAATTTATAATGATTATAACTTTATTAATTATTTATTTTGAAATGATAAATAATTTTAAATATGATCATTACTTGAATTAATTATGTTTTAAATTAAAAAATAAATTTGTAAATAATTATATAAAAACATTTTTTTTAAAATAAATATTTATATTTTAAATTAAAAATTTTAACATGATAATTAATTAACAGGATAAATATTTTTTCACTATGTTTAACAATTTTTAAAACACTAACAATATATATACAAAATTTGGTTGTGTGAGGTACTAAGCAAAATTTGCATTTGATACCTACCATTGGAGTTGCCCTTAGGGTAGTCCACACTACCTGAGATGGATGAAAAAGGAAAGAAGTTCACACTAACCGGAGACAGAGGGAGTATATGTTTGTGTGTATATCAGTTGAATATATATACTCCCTCCGTCCCAGCACCAAGTAGGACTTCTTTCCCTTTTAGGCCGTCCCAGAACAATTGAGACTGCCCAAAATAGAAATGTTATAATATTTATATTCAACCAAACCCACTATTTAACCTCACTTATTCTTCTCTTCATTTTCCACCACTCATTTTTATTCAACCAACACTACTGTTTACCCCACTCATTATCTCTCTTCATTTTCTACCATACATTCACTACTTTCTCTTAATTATTGTGTCCACTTCTCTAATCCTACTTATGTTGGGACGGAGAGAATATATGTATAAATAAATTTTGCTCTTGATCATCTAGAAATAGTATTTGATTGACATCTCCCTGACATTAAGATGGTCTCGGATCGAATATCATTTCAGGTTTGACGTGTTTATCATTCCGAATCTTTTATTATTATTATTATTATTATTATTTATTATTATTATTATTATTATTATTATTATTATTATTATATCACAAAATAACCATTTTTGTCTAAGTAATAATAAAAATAAAAATGTATTTTGAAATGTGAGATATTATATTTTCATGTGTTCTAGTAATTAATTCTCAATCTGGAAGTATATGTTAGATGATTACTACAGAAAGAACAACTTACAAAATAATAAAATAGAAAAATATACAGGAAATACACAAAAAGGAATCTTGATTGTTGTTGCATGAGTCTAATGCTAGTTACTGTCTGCTTAAAACTTATCCCTCTCCTCAATGAGTGTGCTTCAGTCTTGTTGGAACGCTAGTCTCTCAGGAATCAAAAACGATACTGCTCATTAAGAACATAAATAATCAACAGATTTTATTTTCCACTTAATTTCAAAATTAAGTCCTCATTGATCTCTTGGAGCGGTTACAATTTCGGAAATCATAAAGATATTTAAACTTAAATCAAGCCAAATCTGGACTTTGATTTGCACCACCCTACGCATGAGAGAGACCTCTATACTACATAATCTTGACCACTACTTTATTGCCCAAGAATTTTATACTAGCAAAAAGTTTCATTTCCTTCCAATGTAGGATGCCTAACTTTGGAGTCACAAATCTCTTATAAACAAAACTTTAATTTGCTTTCAATGTGGGATACCTTCCTTATTTTTTGCTTTTTCAAACCACTCACTTTAAGCATCAATATCTCATTCGTCCCATTTATTTTTGAACATATAAATAATTGATTTCATTTTTCTTATAGAGTAAAACACAAACTCAAAAATATTTTTGTAATTTAACAAAATTACCTTCAGGTATGTATTGATGAATAAAGTTTCTCAAAAGGATTCAAGTTAAATTTGGGTTCTGTTTACGACAAATTAAAGGTAGCCGCGCCATTTAACTTATTAATAATGTCGATATGTTGCTTTTTCTTTTTCCTCCTTTTGTTGTCATCTTCTTTGGAAAGAGTCAATTTTTTTTTTTTTTTGAGCAAACGATAAATTTCATTTCATTCACAATTAAAAAAGAGATGACACTCCACAAAGGTCGGAGGCTCACCCTAAATTTTAATAGCAGTTCCAACTCCTAACCTATTACAACGACAAATCTAATCTAAATCTCGAGATGTTCGGATTTTTCTCCAAGTAGACTTGGACACTGCCTCAATTCGGCATTCAAGAAATTCCCCTTCAAATAAGATATTGCACTGAGCACTTCATATGCAGAATCCGGGTTGACGAGAAAACGTCTACCAGCAATCTCAAAATATCGACAACATCCTTGTATGGTTTAAAACATTGGCATCCACTTCATTGTGAGAAGATACAAGAATCACCGCACTTGCAAAACTAAAAAAAAAACAAACAACACACAAAAACAAACACGACTCTCACAAATGAGAGAATACAACGGCTCTCACAGGGAGAGAATACAACGGCTCTCACAAAAGGAGAGAATTTTGTTTTTGAAAAAACAAACACAAAAATAAAAAATCACTCTTAATTTAAACTTAATCATTGAATTTTTTCAATGGTTAAAGTTTAAATAAGAGATAAAAACAAATCAAATTAAGTTTAACAAACAAGAAGAAGATTATTGAAGTATTGGATTGGATTGATGGGATGAACTTGTTGTTGGGAAACCAAAAATGAGAAGTTGAGAGATGGGTTATTTTGAAACGTTGAGTATTTTGAAGAGTACTAGTTCTAAATTCTGGAAAAAGTCATTTCTTAAATAAAATAATAACGTAAGAGTATTATAGTCGCCCTAAAACCAAAAAAGTCAATATTTACGATTACAATTTATAATGTTCGTTATCACTGGTGGATCTACATTAGATTTAGTGGTCATGTGCCCCAATTAATTCTAAAAAAAAATGTATTTTACTTGTGCAACTTTGTGTTTACCTGATTAATATATACAAAGTTATCTACAATAAGAAGGGTGGTAAATGGGGTTATTTTTTTTTTCTTTTTCTTTTTCTTTTCTTTTTCTTTTTTTTTTCTTTTTCTTTTTCTTTTTTTCTTTTTCTTTTTTCTTTTTTCTTTTAAGCTTTCGGTTGTTTTTTGAGGTAAGGTGTTTCACCCGCTCCTTGTACTTTTTCTTTATTATTTGCTTTATTAATAAAGTTAGGGGGCTTCACCCTTTTTGCTCAAAAATAAAAAAAATTATTTTGCAAGTTTATTAAGAATTTAAGGACTTTAGTATACTTTATTAAATCTTACCTCATTTGTGTGAAAAAGAATGTACAAAAATGTTTTTGGACCATTTACTTTGCAAAAATATTTTTACCCCTTCTTTCAAAAAATCTCCGACTCCAACACTGTTCATAATAATATTTAAAAAGAAATATGAAATTGGATTCAATAGAGAAACATCATTTTCTCATTAAAATTAGTCTGGTCTCTGTCACAACTTGCAAGTCTTTAATTTTAGCAGCTGAATTTTCTTTACGGTGGAAAATTTATATGGCTTCCATTATTATTTTTGTTGTGGAGCTATGTATTTTTTCATAAAAAATAAAATTATGAATACATTTCATGAGATTGGAGTATAAAGTTAATCTCATGTGTTAACGGCTGTCCATTTAATTTCTGTTCAACATAAGTTAATATAACAAAATGATTGTTCATTTTTTTCTTAAATCACTACAATCAGCTGTTTAAAGATAATTTTGACGAATAATTTTTAATTATAAATGAGTTAATTTTATATAAAAAACAACCTAATTTACACTAAGAAATAAAAAATCAGGCCTTCCATAAAAAAAATTAAAATACATTTCACACTAAAGCGGGTGTAAAATAAAGAGTAGTAATTAATGACATATCGAAATCAAAAGTTAATTAATGTGTGTTTTTTTTTTTCTCTGGTAATGTCAAAATTGTCTTTTATAGCCATTGATTATGTCATTGATCACCGAGCTGGTTGGAGGCGGAGATGGTGAACCACATGACTCGTAAATTAAACTGAACGTGTACACTTTAAATTAGGATCACACGTAACAATGCATGCATGCATGTGGTTTTTGGTCTTGGTGTGACTTTACTCCTGATGGATGTAGAGAAGTTGACTTGACTCTTCTAATTATGTTTACCTATTTTTCATAGGGTGAATATGTGCGTGCCTTAAACTGATTTCGGTAAATCTTCAAAATAAGATTTTGTCAATTAAATTATAATTTACCAATCATTGACAAAATAATGTATGCTAATAATTTAAAATTATGGCATGGGCTGGACTGGGCCGACAATGGGCTATGTTGGAGGTTCCACCTTAAAACCAACCAATTGGTGATAAAGGGGAGTAACTCCTCAAGTCGGTCCATGTTTCTCTCTTTAGAAGATGTGTGATAACTGTCTCTTATAATATTCAACATTAATTAATTTTAAGTAGGTACTTATGTTTGATTTTGGTAGATGATCCAGCTAAATATAGTATTTCTTAATCCAATCTTACGTAATTTCATACGACTTTTTTGACTAATAAATATCTCCATCAGTAGTGTGTGCTGTCAAAATTTTTACTACTAGTTGCTAATTAAATTTGATTCAACTTGGCTGGCACACCAAAAAATATAAATAATGACATACTGAATGAAGCTCAACATAAGGAGGGGGTGGTGGACCAAACATTGCATTGCATTGCAATTACAACTTTTAAACTCTGTACGAGAATAAAAATCCCTGGTTGCGATTTGCTGTGTCCCCTCTTGTCTCGTGGGACCATTTAATTTAATTAATATCAGAATTTTGGGAGCTAGTAAGAGTTGTTGCTAATGATTTTATCTTCTTACTTTACATACCCAAGGCTTACATGCTTACTCAAACATAATGATAAAAAGTTATCCAAATTACTTTTTATTCATCCAAAAGTAAGTGTTATTATACTCATTTTATAATAAATGATGCATTTGAATTAATGTATTTATAATGTCTGTTTGATGTGAAAATATCGAGAAAAACTTGTTTTACACTGTAAAATCTGTTTCCATCCCTTAATGTAAAACATAATAATCTCTTAAATGTAAAACAGGTTTTACACATCTTTTTATATAAGACAAAAACTTGTGTGAGAACACTCCAACCCGTCTCATGGGTGAGACGGGTCATTTTTTTTTACCCATTACCCGACCCACAACCCTGCTCCAGGACCCATGGGGGGACCCTGCCACGTGGCAGCCCTCATTGGCCCCAAAATTTTTTTTTTTTTTTTATTTTTTTAAATTTTTATATTTTTTTTTTGGTTTTTTTTCGGTTTGTGAAAAGTAATAGTTACCATCTCTTAAAGTATATAGTGTTATTCCTATGTTTTCTTCGTTTGCCAAAAGTAATACTTATTATAACTAAAATGTAACAAACGTGTTATTTATATGTAATAGTATTTGTAAATAATTGTAATACATATGTATAGATATCTATTTGTTTTCAAACATAAGTTACAATGGGGTCAAATTTATCATGATACATGTAAAAAGTATTACATTATCTATAGAAAATCTGTTACAATTTCGTCAATCAAAGTGTACATTTACTTGTATAAACTTACTATTACATTCATATACATAAGTTATTACTTTTCAAATGGGTAAAAACGAGCTTTTGTTTTTTTAAAACAAGTATTACGTTTACTTATGAACAATGTTACTTAAGAGATGGTAACTATTATTTTTTGCTAAACCACTGAAAAGCCGAAAAAAAAATATAAAAACTAAAAAAAACCAATTTTTTTTTTTTCGGTCAATGGTGGGTTGCCACGTGGCGGGTTCGGCCCATGGGTCATGGGGCGACCCGTCTCATGCATGAGACGGATCCCCTTGTTCTCATGGGAGACCACCTCTTTATATAAAATAAGTTTTTCATAAGACTAACTCTTGTTTGTCATGTGCAAACAAAATACAAACAGGTTGTGATATAATCCCACATCAATTACATGTAAATTTTATGTTAAATTGATAAATATTTATACAGGAACCAATTCATCCAACTTTAGTAGGTCAGATAAATCCATACGTATGACCTATAATTGCATAGTGGATGGGGTTTTTGTATTTAGATACGTACAAAATAAAGCTACTATGTTTAATAGTTAGTTTGACAAGTCCTATCAAAATGAAAGTTTATATTTTTTGAAAATTTAGTCCAAAAGAATGATACTTTAAATAACTTTATCTCTAAATAAACTTTGAGAAATAATAAAGTTACAAAAGATAGGCTACAAAATGTGGCATACAAAATGAGAGGTGTCATAATTGTGTTGGTGTTTTTAATGGAGTGTGCCGGGTCCACTATCGATGTAGCCAATAAAATATTCGTCACCACATTTTGTATCCTTCATTTTGTAAACTTCTTTTGTAAGCCTAGCATTGCCCATAAACTTTTACCAATTTTTCGTTAATAGTATTTCTTGATAAAGAACAGGATATTTTCAATTTTTTTTATTATTAATATTGTAGTTGCCTAGTTGGTCACTAGCTTGGTCTAACATGATACTTTCAATCCAATTAGACTATAAACAATCAGTATTTTTTTTCAATCCTTTTAAACGGTAATTTATTTATAGATCAGTCTAATAAAAAATAGTTCATGAGTTTAGGATTATTTCCATGCCCATCAGAATTCAGATATAGATGTCGACTACCACAAATAGGCTCACCCATAATTTCTCAAGCTTTGAGACTTGAGAGTCCTTTGGAAAAAAAAATATACTCCCTCCGTCATATTTTAAACTTCAAACTCAATTCGAAAATTGTCAACTCAATTATACTTTGACTTCAAAATACAAAAAAATGAACTATCATAATGACATTTTAAAATTTGTTATCGATTCACCATTAGTAATAGTTTCAGTAATAAATTTTAGTTTTTCATTAGAATAATCAAATTTTCTAGAAACTCTTGGTCAAAATCCGATAAAGTGAACCATGTTAGCTTTGAAGTATAAAATGAGATTGAGATGGTATTTATTTGGAATGGCGAAAGTATTTTTTTTAGGCAACTGAAAAATGAAAATATTATTTTCATTTTTTGAAAAGAAGGAGATGGTGGAGTATATGTTTGGCAGGATGTGGAGATAAGCTTGAGACATGTATGAAAAAACTGAATAAACTTTCGGCATTTGATACCCTCAATGTCCCTGGCGTCGACTTAAATAAAGTCCAAACAAACAGCTTCCTATAAATGAAGGAATACAATAGACTAGAGAAGAAGACAGGTTATATAACAACTCCCCAAATATAAAAGAAATACTCCCTCTTCACACTGTCCCATTTTAAAAATCAAAAAATTTTTAAAAAGACATCTCATTTTAAGAGTCAAAATCTTAAAATGAAAAGTGGGTCCTACATGTCATATTCACAACAATCATCCACTAACTCTTTTCTACCACACTTTCTCTCTCATACCCAACTATCAACACTCACAACGCATCACTGTCTCCTTAATTCTTGAACTCACCTATTTTTTTACTCTTAAAATGGGACGGATGAAGTACTCAGTAAAAGAAAGGGAAAAAAGACAAGAGATATTTTGCGAGAATAGTTTTATATCATACATTAACTATTACAGTGGTCCTAATTCTCTACAGTATTAAATGTGCACATGGCATAAATAAAGGGATTGGTATTCATTTTATGGTTTATGATCATATCTACATCCATCATCATGCTTACAAAACTACAGTAAAATAAATGTTCAAAATTGTATGATTTTAGAACGAAAATAAATGCAAAAAACAGAAAACAACTATCAGTTTATTTTTGAATGAAAATAAAACAAGATATAACGAATTTACTTGATATATTTCACTTTAAATAATCGGTTACAGATATTAAAAAAAAATTGAGCCAAAATGATAAATGAAACTAATGAAAATAGACATAATGTAAACGAATACTTTAGAAGATATGATCAACAAAACCTAGTACATAACATTGCATAATCATGCAAGAAAGCTTTTTTTTTTTTTTTTTTTTTGAGAAAATCATGCAAGAAAGTTAAAAAAAAATGAAAATTGAAATTTCATTTCGTGGCTAAATAAATAAAATAAGCCAAAGAGTAACAGAAAATCATAATTTTATCATCCAAAAAATATGAAGAAAAACCAATATAGTATTCATAAAGAAAGTCTAACAGTCACAAAACCAAATTACCAAAATATAGACGCAACCACAAAATAAGACGAGACCAGATCTCCTATACCCATCAGGTGTGCCATCCATGTGCCCAAAGTGATCCGGCCCTTAATATGTTTGAATAATATTAATAAGATGTTAATCTTAAAAACTGTGAGCCGTTGGATTACTTTGGGCACATGGAGTGGCACACGGGATGGGTACAGAAGATCTGCTCTCAAATAAGACATACTACTCCAACAATCCTTTTAAGGTACATGTACTAAGCCAAATATTTTTGTTGTCGATCACAAGCAACATAGTTGGTCACTGTAACTCAATCGTATGATAGCTTTATATAATGATAGTAGACTTTGATTGAGGTTTGGCTAGTGCCGTGGCAACAATAATGTTAGACAGACGCGGTCAGTGTAATCAGATGTGGATATAGACAGACGCGGTCAGTGTAATCAGATGTCAATATATTAGGAAAGATAAAGTGAATATGTAATTTTTATTGTGAGAATGACAAAATAGACCGACAAAAATTAATTGAAAATCTTAGATCGGACCAAAGGGAGTATAAAACATTTGATTCCATAAAAGACAAGATGACAAGGGATATTTTGGGAGAATACTTTTTCATCATTTACGACCTATTACAATTGTCCTATTTTATACATAGTCAAATTTGTACCAGGTTTAAATTAATGAAATTAATTATAATTACAGTTGCCCTAGTGGAGAATTATTATATTAGAAATTGGCTTATCCACTCATTAGAGTATTTACCTAGTTTTATTCCATTCCCACCTAGTTTCGTTTTTTTTTTCTTTTTTTTTTTTTGTCCCGGTTAAGGAGAAGAGAAAAATATTTTTAATAAATAGAAAAAATGTAAATTAAACTATAGAGCTATAAACATATAGTTTACAACTAATATAAAATTTGAGTGGTGAATTTATCAATTAAAATGTTAACGTAAATAGTTCAAACTTCAAAATTTATTTATTTTGATAAGAAATGGATCACTGTTGATTTGATAAATTTTAGTTTGAACAATGGAAAGATATCCAAATTAAAATTTAATGACTAAAAAATAATCATAAAATATGGTAAGTATTTCGATGGGGAAATATGTCATGATCCCAAGTAGTTGAATTTTTAGTTAGCAAATGCAATTAGTAGTGTATATAGCATCTCCCAAAAATATTTCATTGAATTTTTAGTTAGCAAATGCAATTAGTAGTGGATAGTTGTTGTGTGTATGACATATAGGACTGATTAAATAAAAAAATCTTTTTAGAATTTCGACTCATAATTTGGGACACACATTTAGGAAATTTTTGTCTTTTAAAATGAAACGAAGAGAGTTGGTAGGCTTAGTCGCACACCTACTAAATTAGACCTGAACTCGGCCACTAATAATGTAATTAGGGTAAGTCAGGGTCGATCCACGAAGAACGATGATTATTTGCGAACAGTCACTTGACCAGATTGGGGGTTTGATTTTGATTGTAAATAATTCCTAGACGGGAAATTAAACTGATTGTGATTAAAACAATGAATTAAAAAGCACTTCAGATTTGATACTGTCACCGGATTTTAATTCTAATATCACTGATAATTCTGATCTCCGTTAATTTTATTCACTTGATTACGAGATGTATTTCAATCTCTGTCTCTTCGTTCAGAATAGTTTATAGCAGTGGCACACTCACTATAAACCCTAATTAAAATTAAACCTAAACTGGCACAGAAAAGGTCTAAAGATTAATTGATGAAGTTTTAAGAGACTAAAATCAAGAACGCTTTCTAAAAATAATTTAGATAATCGTCTAATCTTGCCTACTCCCCAAATTGCTATGGCACATACACCATTCGTGGAGATGCTACAATGAAAACCCTAATTCTGGCACAGAACGAGTAATCTAGCAAAGATCAATAAAGAGGACAAGTAAATTGGTCAGATTTACAAACCCTAGAAATTAATCTAAAACGGTACAAGCAAGATTATGAACAAGAATTAATAAAGAAAAAAGAAATACCTCAATAGAAATAAAAACCCGGATCAAGATCTCAAATCCAAAGTAATGGAGTTTAGTTCTCCATTAATGGTTACACAAAGCTTCAGAGAGAAAAAGAAAAGAACGTAGTATTTTTCCGGGAGTCCCCCAGAATGAATAATGACCTAATCTAAAACTAATTCTAAAACTAATAAAGGAATCATAATTCAAATCTAAAAATCAAAAAAGATAAAAAGATAATAAAATAAAATAAAATAAAAACCAACCAAAAACCTCAATCCAGCGGCCGCCCACTTTGTTTGTACGGACACATGGAGGAAAATTTTCACTTTTTGCAAATCAGTCCCTGAAGTTTTAATATTGTCAGTTCAGTCCTCCAAGTTTCAGAATTGTCCAAACAGCCCCTCAACTTTCAGAAATTTCAGTTTGGCCCCTGCGCTCTTCCTATTGACTTTGACTTTGACTTTGACTAGTCTTGATCCTTGAGACAAGATTTTGAAGCTCACCAAAAATTACATCCGGAAAAATAATTAAATAAAACCGACTATTCTACCCCAGATTACAATAAAGCCCAACCATTACATAAATATCCCAAGTTACATCAAAACTAGTCTAAATTACATCAAAATGAATGAGAATACATAGGAAATTAAGGGAAATAAAATATACAAAATCCGCCACATCAAGAGTGCTAGTGATATAAAACAATTGAATCCAAAAAGATAAGAGAGTAGGCTTTGGGGGAAATTAAGTTTTTCCTAAATTGAACGTCTATTTTTTTTTTCTATTTGCAAGTGTTTGGTGAATATTTAAGAACAGTTTGAAAAAAAACAAAGGATTTAATTTCTCCCAAAATCTTGTAAAGATAAGAAGACGAGATATTTTGGGAGAATAATTATAATATCATGTATTAATTATTACAATTGTCCTATTTCTATATAGAGCCAATTTGTACGTGTATAATTAATTAAATTGAAAACAATTTTCTGTCTCAAAACAATTGTCAGTAGTTATTTCTTATAATCATTTGGTTGAACCTGGATCAAAAATCTTTAAAAATTTAATCATAAAACGATAACGATAAGTATTTTGAAACGAAAGAATTACTACCAATAATTACTAGTAAAATTTTATGAAAATAAAACTAGGAGTCAGTCTCATGAAAAACTTGTTTTACATTAAAAGATGTGTAAAACTTGTTATTAAGAGATATTATTTTACATTAAAAGACGAAAACAAGTTTTACACTAAAACGAGTGTAAAACAAGTTTTTCTCGAGATTTTCACTAAAACTAGAGAAAGGCTAATTGTCACTAAAACTAGAGAAAGGCTAATTTTCACTAAAACTTATTGAATATATGAACATATACTCCCTCCGCCCCGCTCGAATTAGGATTATTGGTCAAACATTTTATACTTTGACCAATAATTTGAAGAAAAATAATGATGCAAATAAAAATTGTTGTTGTATCACGATTAAAAATAAACAAAATTACTATTTTTAGATTTTTATTAAGGTAATTATTTTTCTTCAAATTATTTGTCAAAGTATAAATTACTTGACCAAGAATCCTAATTCGAGCGGGACGGAGGGAGTAGTTCATAAGTACACTGTTCTTTTATAGCCCAACTTTTGTCAAATATTATAGTTCGTTCGTCAGGAGATTGAATAAAGTAATCGATGGAAGCAAAAATTCATTTCCTCCCTAAAATAAAATAAAATTGATAGGTCAATTTTGTTTAGCGATATAGCTTGCATAATTATAGTTCAATTAATATTGTTTTCTAATCGGGACAAAATGCATTCTTTGGATAGCTAAGAAAAGAATTACTCCCTCTGTCCCTAAATGAGTGTCCATTTTTAAGAAATCGTTGTCCCTATATGAGTGTATTTTTTGAACATAACTTTCTCCCTAAGCATTTTTTTTTTCGAAATTTTTTCACCGGTTTCTTTATACGTGCAAAACTAAAGGTTTGGGAAGGTGATTACAAGATTATATATGAATCGTTGTTACCAAATTGTTTAAAAAATTGAGATTTTTAGTGTCTCTTAAAATGAAATTTAGATACTCATTTAGAGACAAAGAGGGAGTATTTTTTAGAAATTGATCCATTATCATATAATGTAAGTTCTTGAAATTAGGTACGTGAGAAATGAATCCATTCTCATATAATGTAAGTTCTTCAAGGATAATTTAGTCATTATCTTGAACAATTTGTTAAGAATATAATGAAGGTAGTGGATAGTATATTTTATATTGCAATAGCCACTCTATAAATACTACTCGTTTCGTTCTAAAAAACTTGCGGGTTGTATGAGAAATTTTGTCATTTTGCCTAAACTACACTTATTTATAATTAAGTAGTTGTCATTATAAAAACATTTAATTGTCTAAGTACTTGAAATGCTAAAAGTAATTTAGTCTATTTACATTATTGATTGTTTTTCTTAATATGTATGAGAAGTATTAGAATTATCAGTATCTTGGTATGGAGGGAGTGATATATGTCTACAAGGTTGTTCAAGCACAATTAAATTGACTGAAAAAATTAAAATGCAAGTACTTCTTCCGTCTGTAAGTATACATTTTTTTTTTTTTTAATTTGTCCCATATTAAGCGCCTCTTTCTTGCAAATAATCTTTATATTTCCTTCCACTCATTCTCTCTTACTTTACTTTTATAATCACAACATCAATCAACTTATTATATTTTTTAATCTCCGTATAAATGAAAAGGTGGACATTTACTCTAAAACACATAGAGAATACTCCCTCCGTCCCAGAGTATATGTCCATCATTTGTACGAAAATTAAGAAATAGTAGTAAAAATGATATAAATGTTGTGAGTATAAAAATAAAGTAGGAGAGAGAATGAGTGAGATAAATAGTAAATATTCTTTATCATTTTAAGAAGTGGACATATACACTAAGACAGAATAAAAAGGAAAGGCGGAACGGAGGGAGTAGTATTTAATAGGGACGAAGGTGGAAATAAACATTCCTTTCCAACGAAGCAATGACAACGACTATATTTACAAAGATGAGCTGTCATACTTATTTACGAACAATTCTCGCCACAAGTCCTAACGCATAACACCTCCCTCAACTCCGTCTTTCTCTTCTTTCAATTCCGCCCCCACTTTAAATTATTCCCTCGCTTCCTCCATTTCTACGTGTTTGTTGCTAACAAATAACAGTTTTTCGCATTCAAACACTGCCCAAAACCCTTAGATTTGTATAATTAGAGAGAGAGAGAGATGAAAAGGGGCATTGTTGTAGAAGACGAGTTCATCTACGAGAAAGAGACGCATCTCACGGTTCTCAAAACATCCCTTTTCTTTGCCGGCGATGGATTCACCGTTTACGATCCCGACGGCGAGGTTGTCTTCCGTGTCGATTCGTACGGCTCCGACTCAGGCGACGCGGCTGAACTTGTCCTAATGACCGCCTCAGGCCGCTGTCTCCTCACCCTTCATCGGAAGGTACGCTTGTATTATTTTAATTGCAGTTTTACTCTATTCCAGTATTCAACAAACGTTATTTACTTGCTTTACTCGCGGGTCGGCTGCTGAGTTAGAAACAATTAATATACTTGTATCCCTTAAATTTCATTTAGTCTAGTGAATACAGTACTTGTGAAGATTACAAAAAGTTGACACAGTGAGTTAACTTTAATTTCAGAGACCGAGTCTACATAATAGGTGGGAAGGGTTTCTGGGAGAGAAGCAGACGGTCGGAAACCTATATTCAGCGTCCGGCGATCTTCAATAATCGGACGGTTAAGCGTGACGGTTGAGTTGTACGGGGAGCATAGCGAGGAGTACCAGATCGAAGGGTCATTCGGACACCGGTGCTGTACGGTGTACAATTCAGGTAAGGAAACAGTGGCTGAGATTAAACGGAAATTGGACGCGTCCACAAATGTGGTGCTTGGAAAAGACGCTTTCTCTCTCATCATCAATCCAGGATTTGATGCAGCCTTTGCCATGGGATTGGTCCTCGTTCTTGATCAGATCAACGGTGATGATGATTTTGCCTTCGATGATGGTGGGACCGACCTGGAGACCGTTACACAGGATTCTCCTTGTCATTCCCCTTGTTAATATGGTACCGTATAAATATCTTCCTTATTACTAGTAACACTTGCTTTGCTCTCTAATGGTCCTGTAAATGGTCCCTCTCAATAAAACTATTTCTGGATTGCTACTTCTTTGTTTCTCTCTTGTCTGCTGCCATGATCATCACTTGCTACTGTCTCCCCCACCTTCTCATATTTATCGTTACTTATTTTTATTTTTATCGTCTCATACATACATATGTATTGCTACTTACCTAAAATGCTCATTTTTCTCTTTCCTATCCACTCACAACAACTATCCACTTACTTATTTTCTTTCACAATACTTACTTTTTCAACGTAACTTCTTAATCCACTACAAGGAAAAATGTGTTTAGAGACGGCAAAATCTGTAGCTAAATCGGAAATTCTGTCTCTAAATTAAATTTAGAGACAACTGAAATCTGTAGCTAATTTGTAGCTGGAAACTGGTCACTAAATAATCTGTCGCAGTTCTGTCTTTAAATTAGAGACAGACATCCGTCTCTAAATTAGAGACAGACATCCGTCTCTAATTTAGAGACAGAATCGTCCGTCTCTAATTTAGAAACAGAAACACCCGTCTCTAATTTAGAGACAGAATCGCCCGTCCCTAATTTAGAGACAAAATCGCCCGTCTCTAATCAGAGACGAAACATCTGTCTCTAGTTTAGAGTCAGACTAGAGACGTCGCTAAATTGGAGACGGTAATTTCTGTCTCTAAATTTGCCAATTATATTAAATATATATATATATATATATATGCTGGATATATTATAAAATGTCATAATACAACAATAAAAAATATTTAATTAAATACATCAACAATAATAAATTGAAAAATGTCAAAATACATCAATAAAAATATCAAAATACATCAATTTCTAATAAATCTCCACAACATTGGCATAAAATCAAATTAAAGTCAAATTTCAAATTTGTTACAAATGAAAATTTCAAAAACCAAAAATTTACGCAAACTAAAGAGCGAAAAAAGCCCTCTTTCTCTCTCTCAAGAACAACGATTCATCGGAGCTTGATCGGAGAATGGCAAAATCTCTGAGATCTAAGAGGGAGAAGAGACTGAGAGCAGTAAAGAGAGTGTTACACCAGAAGAAAGAAGCCGCACTCGCCGCTCCTAAGCTCCCCGTTCGTTCCACCACCACCATCAACGCCACCGCTTCCGTTATGGACGTCACTGCTGTAACGCCCGTCCTAATTCTTGTTAAATTCTTGACTTGCTTGTTAAATTCTTGACTAGCATATTTATATGCTATTTTATTTGAGTTAATTATTTAACTACTTTAGAAAATTAAGGTGGTTAAATGTCAAAGTTGAAAGTTTAGGGGCCTTTTTGTCAAAGTTAGAACTTGAGGGGCCTAGGTGTTATTCTTGGATAGTTGCAAGTATATCTTGGGTTGCCTTCTTCTCAGAAAGCATTTTACCCAAATCATTCTCGTTGTTTCCTCTGTTTCAAAGTTAGGGTTAGGTTTTTACCCTATTCTCGACTCCTCGAGCTTAATTATCTCTCTGTTCGTGATTCCGGACCCGGATAAATATTCGTGGCGTTGAATAGAGCGTTTCCGACCGATCAGAAATTAATTTGGGTCAACTTGATTTCGGACTAGGTAAGCTATTGACTCCCCCTTACTTGCAATAGCATGCATATGTGTTATTCCCGATACTTGTTCTTGTTAAAATTGTGTTTTGAGCAATTTTTGTGATACTTGTAAATTTGGGATGAAGGGAGTATTAAAAGACTCTGTAGAAAGATGAGGTAATACATGAACTTGAATTTGAGCATACTTCTATGCTCTGAGTAATATTTGTGTGTTAGGAAAATTTATACTCCTATTCGTGGGACGGTAAAATATTAACTTGATTTAAATATTATTAGAAAAATTGTACCATTATTTGTGGTACGGGGAAATGAATGGAAGTATCCCTAAATGATTATATTAGTATATTAGGAAATTAGGAAATTATACTTATACTTTTGGGACGGTGAAATATTGAAATGGAATAAAAGAAAATTATTCTATTACTTGTGGGACGGTGATAAATTAATAAAGTGTCCCTATAGAAGTGTTCTGAGCATGTTAAAATGCACTCTTGAATGTTAGAAAGTGTTAGTGGGTTTATACTCCTACACTTGGGACGGAGAATTGTAAGTATAAAAGTCTCTGTTGAAATAAGAAAGTATAATTGAAATAAGTGATTTAAGCTTGCTTATTATATGTCCTGGGTAATGTTAAATTGTGAGTAGAAGTATACTCCTACGCTCGGGACGGAGAATTCTAAGTCTGGAAAGAAATTTGAGGTTTGCTGAAAATTGTACCAGGCGCCCGCCTGGTGGTCCCTCGAGCGCCCGCCTATTTCACCAGAAGTTTTGGTCTCAAAAGTGTTCTATTGAGCGGCCGCCCGGTCAGTGGTAGGCGCCCGCCCGGTCCCCTGTTTCAACTAAAGTGTTTTAAATCTAAATTAAATTGAAAGCTTATCCCTTGTTAAGGCATATAGCCTTAAGATAAGATGTCCTAGCAAGTGTTGTGACACCTTAGGGGTATCAGAAGTGAGTCTTGAACATGATTACTCATTAAATTAAAATGAAAACTTGAGTATAAAAGGAAGAACTCTTCTTTATGTCTTGAAAGTGCTATGAACAAGCACTTATGTGTTATGCTTATCTTGGAACCTATGTTTGTGCACTTTGAGAGCACCAAATTAGTGTCTTAAGCTTGAATATCCTATGTAGGGGATTATGAACTTGTAAGTATGAGTTGTATAGCTCATTTACTTAAATTGAACTCGAAGTATTCTTGGTCTAGGTTTAGGGTACTACCCTAGATGGCCTAGATGAGTGTTGTAGAACACTCTAGTACTGAAAAATAGTCCCTTTGTGATCAAATGAAATGTGGACTTGAATTATAATTAAATGATAACTTGAGTATAAGAGTAGTAACTCTTTTATGTGTCTTGAAGTTAATGTTTGTGTACCTTAGGGGCACCAACTAATGTCTTGAGCTTGAATGTCCTAAGAAATGGATTGGAAATTAGTACATGAAAGATGTATAATTCATCTTCCTAGCTTGAACTTGAAGTATAAGATAATTAACTCTTGTACATGTTTAACCATCCAAAGAAATGGATTGAGAACTTGGATATAAGATGATAAAATCTTGTATATGTATTGAATGTCTTGAATATCTTGAATGTCTTGAATGTCTTGAATGTCTTGAATGTTTTAAGTTGAGACAGTAACTTGAAGTATAAGACAATAAAATCTTGTACATGACTTGAACATCCAAATAATTGGATTAAGACTTGAATATAAGATTATAAAATCTTGTACGTGCCTTGACACCAATATATGTGTATGGTAATAAACTTGAAAGAGTCTTGATGTGTATATGCAAATCTTGCATATATTTACTTGATAGAATGTTACTTCTTGATTACTTGATACATGGTATGAATAACCGAAAGAGTTGGGATATGGGATTAGATAGAGAATAATTAACTCTACTACACATTTGAATTTGATACGTGTATATTGGAAGTGCTATGAATAAGAACTAAAGTGCTAGTGATTGGTTTTAATCGTGTATATACTAAATGAAGTATATAAAGAATAAATAAGATATCTTGTCTTGAAATGGGTTCCTAAAGAAAATAGGGACTAGTGTAATATGAAGATAATTCGTATAATCATGAATACTACGATTTAAGTTAATAAGAATAACTACAGAACACAATATGTGTTGGAAAATGTATTCGATTACTAACGATACATATACGTGAGATATGACTGTGACTAGGTATGATGTGACCTATTCTTCTACGTAATTAGAGTCTAAGGTATTGGGCTCTATTTGATAGTAAGGGTATCGTGATAGACACTTTAATGTGTTAAACGTGATATGAATATGTACGTACATACTTGGCATGTGACAAAATGATATAGAATGATATACCCTACTACTTGTTTGAGGTCTGTTATTAATAGACTCTAAACTGGATTGACCGTGTTATATGGACACTCTACGTGCCATTGTTAGATTGATTTGTCTTCGTAATGATTGCGTACGTGTACTTGTATTCTCGTGAGCACATGATACATGATTACATGGTGCATATTCTCGTGAGCACATGATACATGATTACATGGTGCATAAAGACTGGTCCACTATTATGGGACTTAGTTCTATTCTCGTAGTTCAAGTAAACATCTACTTGTGCATTCTCGTGTGAGTCCAGCTGGCTTATTTGGTGCAGAGGGGTGTATAGGTTCACGCTTATTGCGAGGGCTGGGGCATAAGTGATAATCGTAGGTCTATGCATTCGGTCTGTTTTTCCCTTACTACCGGCCATAGTAAGGGCTTAGCATCCTGTATTAGAGCAATACGCCTGATATAAGTGAATGCTAATCTCGTGAACACCTCGTGAATCTTGTTCTTGTGAATGACACTGGTTACCGGGTCTTCTTATATACTGCATAGCAGTCTCTTGATCTTGATCGTGGTTGTCATCAGCTATACAAGCATCGACAACAATGGTATTCTTGGGAGAAATAAGGAAGGATTCAGGTAATGATACGTGATAGGCCTATGTGCTTCTTGGTGAGTTGGTTTAGCCTCTCACACTACTTGACTACTTGTTACCTGATCATATCTTGAGCTTGATTACTTGTTGAGTTGGCTTAGCCTCTCCTATACTTGTTACTTGATGATACTTGATATATGATTACTTGAGTATCTACTTGAATTGCATGATAACATGTCATGTAGTTGCATGTTAATAGCTTACTGAGATTTATCTCACCCTTTATTTGTCCCCCCCCCAGGAAAGCAGGGGATAGTACGCAGTGAGGCTCGACATAGATGGGAACGTACTTCGCAGGATGTTCTTGTTTGAGACTAGTGTCCTTTTACACTTTGGTAAGGACGATGTTGTATGAGTTGTTAAACTCAGGACTTATTTGGGGTAGACTTGTGTAGTACTTGTTGTCTCTAGACATCTCTTGATGCCAGATTATGTGCTAGGCATGTCTTCCGCTGTATGTAACCATGTTTGGTTTTAATTTTCTTGGTCTAGAACTCGTTGTGAGCTATCTTAGCTCCTTACTCTTGAGTATATATAGCATGTCAGTTTGTTTCTAACAGGTATTATTCATGTTTCCCGTTAGTTTCTTGTTCCTTGTTAGTTACGCGCACCAGGTTCGAGGTTCTATTAAGGGATCCCGGAACTTGGGGCGTGTCAACTGCCCCTCTCTTCAACCAGATCTGAAAACAACAAAAGATCTACAAACACACAATTTCAAGATCAGATCCAATGTAACTAATGCCGCCACAATTTCAACACCATATCTGAACACAACAAAGGATTTACACCAGATCTGAACACAATTTCAACAGAACCGAGTTAGGAAAGAGAGAGAAATATAGTGAAAAATAGATACAAAGCGAAGGACAAAGAAGGAGAGGGAATGACTTACAAGCAATGATTCCGAAACCGAGGTCCTGGAGCGACGGTGGAACGGCGAACGGCGAACGGGGTGGGGGGATGACGGCGGAAGGCGGACGGCGGAAGACGGATGGCTGTGGGAGGGGTGGCGGCTGTGAGTGTGGGACTGAGATGGAGAAATGGAGAAGAAGAGAGAGTTTAGGGTTTCTATGAGATGGAGAAATGAAAATGAGCTAGTGAAATTGGGATAAGTTAAGTGGGTTTGGGGAGTTAATTGGGATAAGTTAAGTGAGTGAGTATTTTTGGCCATTGATCTCAAGTGCAATGGAGGGTTGAGATGGGAATCCAAGTGAAATTGATGGTTAAAGTATGAGCCATTTGATTCAATTTAGATTTTACATTATAAATGGTTAAGATGATGATCCATGTGAAAGTCAATGATTTAATTAAAAAAATGTCATTTAGATAATTATTTCTTATTTAAATTACTATTAAGATAATTTAGATAATTATTTCTTATTTAAATTATTTATCAAAATATAAAAATCTACCAATATACCTATCTTAATAAACCCACTCTAACCCCTAAATCTATATACCCAACTCCTAAACCCCATTATAAACCCTAAACCCATATACCAAACCCATAAACCCACTCTAACCCCTAAACCAATATATACATATCTTAATAATTGAACAATAACAATAATTATAATTAGAATAATGAACTTAAATAATATTAATTTTTTAATTAGTATAAATTCCCACTATTAGAATAATTTGGATAATTATTTATTATTTAAATTACTTGGTCAAAGTATAAAAACGCTACTAAAATCTTATTTCGGGCGGGACAGAGAGAGTATGCCACTATACCCTAAACCATAAACCAATTAACATATACTTAATATCCTAAATCCATAACCCTTTTTAAAGTATACTCCCTCCTTTCCACTCTAATTAGGATTCTTAGTCAATCCAATTTTACTTTGACCAATGATTTGAAGAAAAATAATGATGATAATAAAAATTTAAAAATTGTTGTTATATCACGGTTAGTAATAAATTCAATAACTATTTTTAGATTTTCATTTAAATAATTATTTGTATTCAAATTATTAGTCAAAGTATAATTAGATTGACCAAAAATCCTAATTCGAATGGGACGGAGGGAGTACATGTTACTACTACTATTATTACTACTACTACTATGACGAACAATAATAAGGAAAAACTGCAAATATAGTACCTGAACTTTTGGGGTTATTTTGGATTTGATACCTGGACTCTCATTTTTTGCACCAGTCATACCCAAACACTAATTTTTGCTGTATCCATCATACCTACCACTAACGACATCCACTTTTTTCCGTTAAGTTAGTCATGTGCCATACATGTGACTAAATTTTAATGGTAAAGATGTTAATTCTAAAATATCTTCACCCCCTTCTTCCCCAAAACCCTTTCCCATGGCAATGATGTTCTTCCCCAAATCCAAAATGAATTCAGTCAGCCCGCTCAATTCCCCAAATCCTCAACTCCCTGAATTCCGCCGTGATTTACAATCGATCGTCCCCCTCAATTCCCTGAATCTGCTTTGTCTTCGGGTCAATTGGATCCGAATTAACATTCTTGGCCGACGCCATTTCCAGATTCTTTGAAACCTCGGGATTCGGCGGAGTGGAATTAACGGCGGCCTTAGCAGAAGCGGTAACGACGGTATTGTATTCCTTGTCGAATCCAAATAGAAAGTCCGGTGTCGTTGGCGGACTGACGTCCAAGAAGAAAACGAAGATTCGGAATCTCGCCGGCTTTGTGGAAATCCGGTGAACGTGATCGTACTCGATATGCATAGTTGTTGACGAATTAATTTTGTGTTTCTGATCCTCGCCGTTCAAATCCACATCTACATAGGCTAATTAATTTTGCGTTTCTGATTCCAGATCTGCTTTGTAATCTCACCAAGGTGGAGGGGGACGATCGATTCAGCCGGCGGGAAAGGGTTTTGGGGAAGAACATCATTGCCATGGGAGAGGGTTTTGGGGAAGAAGGGGGTGTGGATATTTTAGAATTGACATCTTTACCCTTAATATTTAGTCATATGTATGGCACATGAATAACTTAACGGAAAAAAGTGGATGTCGTAGTGGTAGGTATGATGGATACAGTAAAAACTAGAGTTTGGGTATGACGGGTGCAAAAAATGAGAGTCCAGGTACCAAATCCAAAACAACCCCAATAGTTCAGGTACTATATTTGCAGTTTTTCCTAATAATAATAATAATAATAACAATAATTATAATTATAAATTAGAAAAAGTACCTAAAACTAAAAACCAACTATTATATTCCTTATACCCTTAATTCTAAACAACACTCTTACTAATCTTAATAATGCTTATCAATATCTCCAACCCTCAACCGCACTCGAAACCCTAAACCAATACTCCTTCTGTCCCACCCGACTTAGAACAATTTGCCATTTTGGACGTCCCACTCCACTTAGGACATCCCTAAATGGCAAGTTTATATTACTTTAATTATATCATAAGTCATAACTTTAAATCCTAAATCATATACCCTAAAACCCTAAACCCCAAACCCCACACTAAACCCTAAACCCTAAACCCTTTACTACACTCTAAACCCTAAACCCTAAACCCAACCCCTAAACCCCACTCTAAACCCTAAACCCAACTCTAAACCATAAACCAATTAACATATACTTAATATCCTAAATCCATAACCCTTTTTAAAGTATATTCCCTCCTTTTCACTCGAATTAGGATTCTTAGTCAATCCAATTTTACTTTGACTAATGATTTGAAGAAAAATAATGATGATAATAAAAATTTAAAAATTGTTGTTATATCACGGTTAGTAATAATTTCAATAACTATTTTTAGATTTTTATTTAAATAATTATTTGTATTCAAATTATTAGTCAAAGTATAATTAGATTGACCAAAAATCCTAATTCGAATGGGACGGAGTGAGTACATGTTACTACTACTATTATTACTACTAATATGACGAATAATAATAATAATAATAACAATAATTATAATTATAAATTAGAAAAAGTACCTAAAACTATAAACCAACTATTATATTCCTTATACCCTTAATTCTAAATAACACTCTAAACTCTATGAATACCATAAATACATAATTTAGTTAGTCTATTTAGCTACGGATTCAACATCCGTCTCTGAATTTAGAGACGGATTCAACATCTGTCTCTGAATTTAGAGACGGATTCAAAATCTGTCTCTGAATTTAGAGACGGATTCAACATCTGTCTCTGAATTAGAGACAAACGTTGAATTATGTCTCTAATTTAGAGACAAACGTAAAATCTGTAGCTAAATTTAGAGACAAATTTTGAATCTGTAGCTAAATTAGAGACATATAATTAATCCGTACCCAAATTAGCTTCAAGTTCAAAATATGTCTCTAAATTAGAGACAGATTCAACATCTGTCTCTAATTTAGAGACAAACGTTGAATTATGTCTCTAATTTAGAGATAGACGTAAAATCTGTGGCTAAATTTAGAGACAGATTTTGAATCTGTTGCTAAATTAGAGACAGATATTTAATCCGTAGCTAAATTAGCTATTCTGTCACAAAATTTTTTTCTGTAGCTAAGTTGTCGCCAAATTAGCTACAGACGACATCTGTCTCTATTTTTCCGTCTCTATTTCTCAGTTTCCTTGTAGTGATCCCCGTATACTCTCGGTTGATATATAGCAATAAACATGGGACTGGGACACAGGGAGTACAAAATTTCAGTTATCTGTGAATCACAAATTACTAACTACACTAACGACCCTACCTCAAAATACTCGTCCACTTGATAGATTACTTCAGATTATAACGACTACAACAACAATAAAATCGTAAAAAACCACGAATTAAGTTGGTTTCCTGTAAAAATGGTGAAAATGGAGTAGTTAATTTCTGTGATTTAATAGAATAAAGTCGTACTTCAATTATTAAAAAAAAAATTAAAATGATTGTTTCTGAAATAACTATAAATTAACTATTATTTCTATATGTCATACTTGCCATCCTTTTTTATGCTCTTCAAAATATGATAAAACAAGAATATGCTCCAAATATATTTATTTTTTTTTAATTATTATATGTATATAAGTCATACTTCTCTTTTCTATATAACTATAAAATGTCTTGCAGATTTTTTTTTTTATTTCGGTCCAAATTAAATATCGCTTAACTAAATAAATAAAACACGATTTAATCATACTACAAGCAATGTACTATCATATAAGTAAATCAAAATACATAAAAAGTTTAATAATTCAATGGTGCACTCATTACGGAATGCCAGTACTAAGCTAAGTTAAAAGGATTTTGACCAATAGAAATTACAATACAATGATACACATAGGAAAAACTCAAAGGGAAAACTCATAGTGAAAGACTTTAAACCGTTGGACGAGTTTTTATTAGTGGGGCTCACAAACATTTATTACAATTCAACGGATTACAATGTTTCACTATGAGTTTTCCTTTTGAGTTTTCACTATACTTATCATTATTATGGATGATATCATCATTATGTCAGCTATATTAGTTGTGAGTTATAGGATCATTATTGGTACATGGTGAGAAACACAAAGTTGGTAAGAGAAAATTAAAACATTTATTTTAAGATAAATAGGCTAGTAATAGGATTTATAGTGTCCGTTTTCTATCATAAATAAATAGTGCTTCCTTGTAGGTTGTTCGCATTGCCATGAAACTATCAGTACTCCCCTCGGTTTAAAATATTGGAAATTCAAATATTTTAAAGTCATTATTTTAGAATTAGAACAAAAAGTAATTTTTTTTTGGAGAAACAAAAAGGTGAAATGAGACTGTCATGATCTCTTCATCTAAATTTGGCTTTCATCCTCGAAACATACCAAAGATATCCTTAGGGTTCATGCATGATCAGACATGATGGCATGTGTTGAAGTTTGAGGTACTGTACACTAATATATCAAGCATGGTAATGAAATTAAATGGAACGACATATATATATAGATATATTCAAAAACCAAAGTACAAATCCATCCCTGAATTTAAAAGAATCATCAATCTTTCTCATAAAGTGGTGCTTCTATTTCTATGTACACATGACCGGGGCGGAATAACTTTCACATTCATAACATAGTAACTAGAGCCACCACGCATGTAGCAAGCAAACCAGCTCCAACTCCAGTCTCCTGCACAATTACATTAAGAAAATTAACAGAAAAAATAATCCAAGTTTACTTATGAAGGCCCAGTCGAGACGAACCTTTAATGATATTAACGAAGAAGATGATGCAGAGGAAGGAACGAGTCCAGTAAATCCGATATCATAAGAAATGCTCCCGTCCGCTTTGAACAGGCCAAAATTTCGCTCCGATGTTGGGCCGGGCTTCAAGTTTTCATTAAATAAAGCAAAAACATAGGCCTTCACTACTGTCTTGGGCCTGTAAGGAGTTCCCTTCTTTTTCAAAAGCCTTTTACGCAGATTGTTATTGTAAGTCCTGGCGTTGCTGACAGTAGCCCCGACCTCATTATCATCTCCCTTTGAAGCCCAGCCTGTTTCCGAAACGATAACCTCCGTCTTCTCGAACCCGGCTTTCTCCAGAGCCGCGTAAGCCGAGTCGATCTGAGCTTCAAACATGTTGTCGTAATGGAGCTTCGTTTTAGCGTCGTATATTCCAGGGTTTGATTTGAAGATGGCGTAGTTAAGATCGATGTGTTCTGGATCGCTAATGTAAGCCAGAAATGGGTATGTGTTAATGTAGAAAGGGGAATTGATTTTTGAGAAGAATTCGAGAAGTGGTTTCATGTAGGAGTTAGGGATTCTTTGAAAGCGCCGGCGGACGGCGGGAATGAGCTGGCGAATACGGCGGCGGAATGTGGGCTTGAAACCTCTACTGTTTTAGATAAGTGGAGCCGGTCGAGGGCTTCGTAGACGTTTTTTACCGCCGGGAGTAAGGCTTCCCAGAGTTCTTGATTAGTGCCGCCGAGGACCTCGTTTCCGACGGCGACTCCGCGGATGCGAGTGCCGGGAAGGAAGGATTCGACGTTTTCTTTGACCCAATCCATGGCGCGGTCTTGATTAACGCTAATGTCTTTCAAGTATTCATTGCCGAGTCCGATGATTATTTCGATTCCGGAGCCCTTGAAGGCCTTGAGAACGCTGTGATCGGCGTCGTAAATTCTGATGTTTCTGATTTTCGCCGCCTTGAGAAGGGTCACTACACTTTCCGGTTGCGGAATGTTGTCTGAAATTCTGCCGTAGTTCACTCCGTACGTCCCCGAGAATGCATTCACCGTTAAAACTGATCATAAAACACAAATTACAATCATGAAAATTTAAATGAGAAAATATAAATATTCATTAATTGAATTGTATAATCAAATGTTACCCTGTATTGCATTGAACGAGAATGTGTATTTAAACTTGCATTGATAAACAATTCAAATGAATTAATGAATACTATATTCCCTTCGTCCCTCTTTAATCTACAAAATTTGCGTTGTCCCACTTTAATCTACAAAGTCCCAAAAAGGAAATGTTTTAATACTTTTAAAATAATGGGATCCATGCATATTGACAACAACTATCTGCTTACTATTCTCTACCCAACTTTCTCTCTCCCACTCAACTATCTACGTTCACTTTTCCTTAAATAATGTGCCCAACCCAAAATTTGTAAGTTAAAGAGGGACGGAGGGAGTATACCATTAGGAAAGTTGATTAAGAAGAGAAAGATGAAGCTGCGAAAGGAAGGGGAGAAAGTCATAGTTCAAATGGAGGGGAAAGTGTAAACTGGTAGGTTGATGGACATGGAAGTCTAGCTAATTTGTAGTAAGTTGAGAGGATGAAGATGAGGAGAAGGGAATGCTTTAGCATAAGGCATGCAATGGAAGTGGATAAAGAAGATTCCAATCCTAATAAAAATGATTGAGAGAAAGGCTTAGATTAGGACAAGGGTTGGAATAGATTCCAACTTTTTGAAATCTTTCCCTCTGTTCTTGTTCGGCATTATCACACACACAAATATACCTTCTCCAGGTATCCACGTTCAAGATTAGAATATGACTGGAAGAAGAGCAGGAGGATCAAATAGTTACTCATTGTGTGTAAAATCTAGGGAATTTACAAGGATGGTTGTCTGTACGTAATAAGGCTACCGTCCTTGTAAATTCTCTTGTCGAAGTTTTGGAAAAAGAGCGATAATAACTCAATCTGCATTCCACAATAGGCTATCAAAGATGTTCCTGTGCTGAAGTACACAGATTAGCTACACAAATGAGCCCTAACTAACATCAGCTCTACTTACTGTTGAACATAAAAACAAGTACTGGACACCTAAGAACTCGTTGTATTAAAAAGTGGGGTTACGTTTATACTAAACTGATGAAACTACCCTCAAAACCTAACCTAACCTAATTCTGTTTAACTACACCGTTTTCCGTTGCCTCTCCATCAACTTTCTTTATTATCACTTCGACTTCCACCTTTGAATTCCCATTGTTATCCTGCACCTCTTTCAGCAAGGATCCCATACCGTTCAACACAACTCCTTCAGATCCTGTGATACTTCCTAACCCGTTCTCTTTTCTGGCCTCCCTCTGAAATTTTGCTTCCTCACCATGTGCTGTATTTGTCTGACATTTCTCTTACTCATCACTTGCAGCATCAGCCTCAGTTTTCCCAACCCGGTCAGTCTGAGGTTTCTCCTTCTCAACACTTGATATTTCAGACAAAAATTTCTCCACCTTTTCTTTGACATCGTTGTTTCCAACATTCTCCACCTTACCAGCGACTTCATCTGAGGGCTTGTGCACCGTTTCAGCTTCGGTTGTTGGATCTGTCTTGGCAACTTCCACTTGCTGACCATTCCCTTTGTTGCATATTTCAGACAAAAATTTCGGTCCATCTTCTTTCTTCTCGTTTTCAAGGTTTCCTTTCTCGATCGCCTCTGCATCTATCATTTCTACATCTTTGATACCTTCAGTTTCTTGAGAATCAGATTTCTCAATGCCCCCTGCATCTTGCATTTCATCTTCTTTCACCTCCACATTAGTTTCAGGTGGGGCTTGCATCTCTTTGCCTTCTTCCTTCCCAAACACCTCTACATTATACTGAACTCCATTCATACCTTCAGTTCCTCCAATGGTAGCCTCCGTCTCTTTGTTATCATTCTTTATGCTGAGGGATTGTCGGCCTCGTTTCTTTGGTTGTTCGATATTAAACGGCGAAGGAGTTGATTTGGGTTTTGCACTTATCCTTGTTGACCGCCTTGGAGTTTCTCCAGTACCCCAATCGAATTCCGATGCTTTAGGGTTCCCAGGATGAAGTTTTAGGTACACTTCCAATTGTCTTCTGGTTTTGATCTCCTCCCCTGTTGGTGCAATGAATTTGATCTCGTTTTTCCTTGACGCACCACCTTGCTTCAGCACAAACTGCAGATGAAAGAAGAACGTGGACAAAACAAAACATGATTCATGCTCAAAAAATAGAAATGGAAATGGAAACAAAACAACCAAAAACATATCTGTTCAAGTTAAAGTGCCAAAACCAAAATTCTTCCTTAAAATATAAGAAACCATAGCTGAGACAGCAACATACACACAGAAATAGAAGTAATGCCAGAAATATGGACTCGAAGACAGATACTGAGCAACGGTTATGGATTAAGGTGATACTCTTCAAAGCCAAGTTACCGACTACTCCCTCCCTCTCTCCCTAATTGAATGTCCATTTTTATGAAATTCTTTTCCCAGAGTGAATGTCCTTTTCAGAAATAACTTTGTTCCTAATTACTATTTTTTTTCACTAGTCTCTTTATATTTGCAAAACTAAATGTTTAGAAAGAGGATTACACGAACTAAATTATATGAAACGTAGAGATTTTCAAATTTCTCTTAAAATGAAATATGGACATTCATTTAAGGACAAAGGGAGTACTACAAAAGAATGTACTCCATCCGTCCCAAAATGAAGGCCCGAAATCGCTGATCTCGGGCATTCATTTTGGACAGAGGTAGTAAAACCAAGCTAAATAGCCTTTCTAAGATAAATATTTCCTAATCATGTTTGGGCTAAGAAAATAGGCACTTTTTTTTTCAAAAAAAAAAAAAAAAAAATTGTTTGCTTTGACAAACAGATTGGCCAGTAATATAAATCAAGAGAAAACCTTCAAATTAAAGTTTTCCATCATGCCAAATTTTTGCAAACGTTACATGTAGTAAACACTCACCGAGATATTGATGAAATGAGATTTAAAAAAAAAAAAAAAAAAACTCCAAAATAGAGTAAGAGAGATGTACCAATTTTTTCCAAGCAGGAGGCGCAGGCAGCTCCAGCAAAACAACATCGTTACATTCATCACTTCCCATTACTTTCTGCAAAAATTAAACACCGAAAACACTATAATATGGAGTAGTTGTTTAATACAGAAACAAAAACAAGGTTAAATAGTCCAACGAGCAATGCTAGGGGCTCACAAAATCTTGCTCACAACATGAGGTGTCGATATTTTATTGGTTGCATCGATAAAGGATCCGCCACACTCTAATTAAATATACCAATAAAATTATTACACCTAGGATTTTGTGACTTTTTTGTGCCCATATTATTATTCATAGTCCAACTCTAGCCGTGGAAGAAACCGCCACGGAGAAGAGGGGAGTGGTGATAGACAAGCCTATCAAATCGGAGCCACTTAACCAAGTCACCCATTCGAGGTTTGGACGGTTAACATTTGTCGGTTTAAAAGATCTACTGTCCTCACGGTCTTCCTGAGCCCCCTAGTTCCTAACTTAAATCTTTTTGTGACTATAAAATACTTTATGGGAGAAATATGTAAAAGAGGTTCCAAGATAAAACAAAAAAAGAAAGAAATTTACAAAGATGGTAGAATAGATTTTTCAAAACAAAACTTAAAAATGTTTCAAAAAAAAAAAAAAAACTTAAAAATGGTAAAATATACCCCCTCTATCCCAGTTTAAGGTTTACATTCCTTTTTAGTTTGTCCCAATTTAAAGTTCTTAGTTGCTTTATTCCAAAAATGGAAAAGAATGAATAGTGCTTTGAAAAATATTGCCCTCAAGAAGATCATTTAATTACAAAAAATCATTACTTACCTTACTTACTTTCACTTACTTGCTTCATGAATAGTGTTTTGGGCATTTATATCCTTCACTTTCTACTTTTTTGACTCATTTCCTTTGTTTTTGTCTTGGTTTCTTAATAAGCGTGCATAGTCAAACTAAGAACCTTAAACTGGGACGAAGAGAGTAAATATAAATTTAATTTTTTTAAAACCTTTACAACATTAATATCATTATTAGGGTCACAATTGAATTTTCATTTTGTAAATTTGTTAAATTTTTAACATATGTTGACATACCCATTAGATTTCTAACGGCTATTAAAAACCCTGGGCACTTTTTTATTAAAATCATATTAAGCAAGTTATATTGTGAGTTTCGTGAGTATGAGGGCAAAGGTGCAATCTGATAATATTACGCAAGTTAAAATAGCAATAAACTCTTTCAATTTGCATGGAGATTAATAAATGGTGAAAGTGATATACTGTAAGTGTTATGAGTATAAAAGTAAAATAAGAGAGAGAAAGTGAGATAGAAAATAGTAAGTTAATTAGTGTTGTGAGTATAAATATAAAGTAAAAGAGAGAATGAGTGAGATGAATAATTGAAATTCTTTATCGCAACATCATTTACCCATTGGTGTGTTACTATGTCTCAAAATAATAAGGCGGCGTTTGTTTTTTTTAAGTGTTAAGTCCTGAAATCTGAATGCGTATCCGGATTGATAAGAGGCAGCGTCTGAAAGCTGATTTCTGAATTATTCAAACTGTTTGATTATTCGTCTGAATATACATCTGAATTTAGGATTACGACATTGAATGAAGTAGAAAAATGATGTGAATAGTTGTTTATATAGTGTTTTAGTTGGATATCTTTAGAATTATGAGTTTAAGAAAAAATATAAATTGAAAAAAAATCAATTCAGAGGCAAATCAGACTTCATTTTAGGGTCTGAACATTAAGAGGCAATTCAGATGCTTTTAGATCTGAATCTGAAAAGAAAAAAAAAACAGACTTAATGCCTTAAGGTCTGACTCTCTCAGACATTCACCCCATTAAGTGGCTCTGAATGGAAAAACAAACAAGGCCTAGTCGAAAATACTTTCGATCGGAGTACAAATACAAAATGATACGTTATACTTTCAAAATCAAATATTGTACAAAAATTATAAAATACTCCCTCCCCTTGTTCTGAAATAATTTTCTCATTTTTCATCGTTTTAAATGCGCATACATACAATATGGTTAGTGAAGCAAGTGTTCATATCCTTAAAAAGTTTGAATACTCAATGTGAAAATCATTTTGGAACGGAGCAAGTATATATAACCCTTTGCTATTAAATTGTGCTAGTAAGAAAAAAAAAAAAAAAAGGATCAGAATAGCACTACAGCTGCAACATTTTACCCCTGAATTATTTACTGTAATTGTTTCCATCCAAACATAACAAACAGTCATTTGTAAGTGATCAATTAGCAGCTTTCAGTTGGGTCATTTTCTTGAGCTTAATATAAATCCTCTGTGCCAAAAGTCCTCTTTTATCCACTCCTGGATCTGAAGATCAAATGTGACAACAAGGGGCTCAACATCTCAATTGCTTTCATGCTTGTAAATATCCTTTACCTCTTCTTGCCAATTCAATCAAATAGTATTATCTTTTGAATTATTAAAGGCCACAAAAAGACATCAAATCATTGGAAAAAAAACAAAGCAAATAATAAATATTCAAGAAAAAGTCTAGAACAAAGAACTAATATGAGGCAATGAGTTTTTTGCAAGTCAATTTTTCTCAACAATATCTGCGAGTCTGTGATCATTATCATTCTTCATCCTGGAAAGGGACTTTGAAATCGACAACAAACGCTCTGATACTTTGATATAGACGCGTACAAAGTATCACTTTTATAACTATATCAACAGTTCATTTTCCCTATCTTCTACACCAGAAAGAAGCAAGTAAAAAAATAAAAATCTTCGGGTGCAGCATCTTAGTTATTTCTAATACTCGTACCAGTACTTTTATGCAAGATCACAGAAAAGACGTTAAGACCCTGCAGTTAGAGGAGACCAATGAGTAGTGCCTCCAAAGATCATTGGTGATGAAGTGGTCTCTTTTCCGGTTTCATATCGACCCTTCTCCTCGTTTTCTTTGTTATTTTCTTCTTCTTCTTCTTCATCCTCATCATCAACATCCCACAAAAATCGAGCATAGGAAGCTGCCACATAGCTGTAGGCAAGCATGAATAAACTTCATCAGTTAAATCTCCACAAAATCAACTGTTACATAAAGTTGGACCGTTTCCATCAAAACTAAGATATGCAAAAAGATCTATAGCAATCAAATCAATAGAGCTCCAATTATAAGATTTTAAGGAGTCCCACAACCCCTATCTACATCCATACTCGCATAATAATACGATAGGACCACTCTGAAAAAGACATTCAATTGACAAAGAGCCCACCATATTCATACTCCAATATACATTTCCCAACTAAAGCTTGAACTGACACTGGTTACATTAGAGATCAAAAGACACTGAGGGTATGTTCCTTAACCTAATACGAAAACCATGACATTGGAATTGAGAGAGAAACGTATCACAAAACTCATTTTGTACTTTCAATTCACTTGTAATTGAGGTTGTTAAGCATAGCATGAAATTTCACATACCAGTAACGAAACCTAAAGCTTTAACTGACACTATTTCCGCTAGGAATCAAAAGACATAATGAAATCTTGCATAGCAATAAATAGATTCAATGAACAAACTGAGAAGTGAGCATGAATCAGGAACACATTTTACTTGCCACATCGAAAAATTGTTTCATAATTAGAACAAAAATAACAAGAATGTAAAGAAATGATCACATCGATTCAGAAGCATATTCATACCAATCAGTAGGGTTAGTCTTGACAGCCTGTTCGAAATAAGCCTCTGCGCGATTTGCATCTTTATGAATCTGCCACACTAGATCAGCGTAGAGTGAAACAACATTGCCGTCAGTTGGGTTGGCTAGGATTGCTCTTCCACAATATTCCTCTGCTTTCACATAATCCTTCTTAACCTGCTCCGTTAATCAAGTCACAAGAAAATAACATCATTCAAGTAACAATTAAGATTCATTTAGACAACAGTTATTGAATTAACTAATCAAGAAATTGGGAGAATTAAAAAAAGATTAGCTACCTCTTTCAAGAATCTGGCATAATTAGCTAGTAAAAGGGCATTGCTAGGATTGGCTTCAATCATATTCCAGTAATAAGCGTCTGTGTTATCGTGATATGATCCTCCAAACCCATCTCGTCCATCCGTTCCCCTCCCTTCACCACCACCACCTCCGCCGGAGCTAGACAAAATCCTCACCATCGGGTTGTGCGACGCCACAACCGGGTCCACTTTTTCCTTGACCCGAACCGGTTTCGGAACGGTGTGAGGACGAAAGATAGTGCTCTTCTTATGCAGGAAGGATTCTTGGATATCAAGATCGGAACTGGGTTTGGGGATTTTGTGATCGGCGAGGTTAAACGACGACGAAATGGAGAATGAGACAGAACCCGACCTCGTCCGGGATAGTTTGGGAAGAGAGACGTCGGAGTCGGGCGATGATTCTCGGGAACTGTGTATCCATGAATTCAGAATAGGCGTTGAACAACTTCGCAACAACATATTTTTCCTACTCAGTGAGTGAAGAGTGAAATGAAAACAGGGTGAGTGGGATTAGCGATTGAAGACAGTTCCGTCGCTGTTAGAGAAAGGAAGTGGATGAATCGTGGCCGTCAATTAAGTATCTAAGGTGGGGTATATGGGACAATTAAATAGGGATGAAGCAGTTAACGGCTGACGATTTCCTTGGTGGGCCCCGATTTCCTTGGTGGGCCCCGAATCCACAATGGTTAAATAACCACATTCCATTCAACACCCACTTTATCACTCCACCTCATCTTCTCTCTCCATCCACATACTCATTCAACAACCCATCAACTTTTACACCTTCCAATGGCTTATTTAATACTTTCCATTCAACACCCTCCCAACTCATCATCCTACCCCACCACTTTTATTTTATTTTATATCTTTTATTTTTATGATTAGTAAAATAATAATAATAATAATAATAATAATTAATAATAATAATAATATTTTCGGGATAATAATAATAATAATACTAATTTATAATTAAAAAAATCACACTTAATTAATGTTTTTTTAATTGTAATTAAATAAATACGAGAAATAACGATAATTATTATTAAACAAAAAAAAATTTACAATAAGCTTAACTCGCGATACAAGTAATGAAAGAAAAAAAACAAACGATACAATAGACTCGACTCATAATGCAATAAAACTATTAAATTATTAATTTCCGAACTTAGCCCATATGTGCTTGACTAGATCCTTCTGCAATTGTTTATGAGCTCTTGAATCACGCAATTCCGCTCTAGTACGTACATGATCTTCAAATGCAGGTATTTTTTTTTTTTTTTTTTAAAGATAATGCAGTTTGAAAAAATGGGTGAGAAAAATAAAACGGACCAACCAGCGGAGGACAAGTGGCTGAATGGGATTGGCTGGTGTGGGATAAGGCGCCTCTCCGCACGCCTCACTCTCCCTCGCGCGCGTGACATGCACGCGCCATTTCGGCTCCTATCCTGGCGTGACGCGTGTCTCCGGCTGGCCCACATTTGCTGCATCAATGGGTGTTGGATCCGGTCAATACCCTCCCCCATTCAATAATGTGTTCAATAGCCCATTGGAAGCTCCCACCCTATTGACCCCAATCCAATACCCTCTCCAATAAGCCATTGCAGGTAGTCTAAGCCGGGACAGTGCCCTGACCCACTCATTCACTCTTGGTTACGTATGGTGCAAAAACAGAATGCCCACGACTATTTGTTTTTCCAGTCTCACCTCTCACACTTGACACTTAGAGTTAAATATAATAACTGAGGGAAAAAAAATAATTAAAAAATATGTGATAAAAATAAAGAGAGAATGAATGGGGTAAATAGTAGTTTTACTTAAATAAATTGAGTGATGAAAAATGATTAGATAATGAGTAGTAGGGTATAGTGAATATAAAATTATAAAAAGTACTCTCTCTGTCTCTAAATGAGTGTCCATTTTCAGGAATTTTTTATCTCAAAATGAGTCAATTTTGATCATAACTTTCTCCCTAAAAAAAAAATTCAGAATTTTTTTCACCGGTTTCTTTATACTTGCAAAAACTAAATGCTTGTGAAGAAGATTATAAGATTATATATGAATTTTGCTACCAAATTGTACAAAAAGTTATGTCCCTTAAAATGAAATTTGGACACTCATTTAGGGACAAATGTAGACTATTTTGAAAAGTGTCAAATGAGCTGAGATGGACTAAATGAAAATAAGTGTTAAGTGAGTTGAGACGAAGTGAGTACTCTCTAGGTATTGTTTAACATTTTTAGTTTCAATTCGTACTAGAATTTAAAAAATTATTATAAGCATAAAAATTAAAATAGGAAAGAAAAAATGAGTTTTTTTTCTTTGAAAAGAGAGAGAAAAAGTGAGTTGGGAGTGTTATTATGAGAATAATAAGTAGGTCTCATTATTCATTTTAAATAATAAAGCAACAAAACACTTTATTTAGGAAATACCAAAAAGGTAAATAGCAACCTTAAACTAGAACGGAAAGAGTATTATACACCCTTCGTCCCAAACTTATACTCCCTACGTCCCATTTTAAATTACAAGAAACCGTCTTTGCACGAAAATTAAGAAAAAAATAGAAAATGTGATGTGTTGTGAGTGTAGATAGTTTGTAGGAGGAAGAAAGTGGGGTAAGGAATATTTAGGTATAGGGTCAGTCTAATGGCAATTTTGTAAATAAATCTCTAGCCTGGCATTTTAGTAAATAAGTGACATAACTGGTGTCATTTATGTAAATAAGTTCCTTTACTGGAGAGTAATAACAAAAAAATATATATAAAAAAGTTTCTTAAATACTATTTTTTACAATTTTTATTTATTTTTTAGGTGTTTCATATTTTTTTTCTATAAAAGATTTAGATATTTTATTTTTCTAATCATGTTTTTTAATTTTATGATTTATTTATTTTTTTACAAAAGTTGATGTTTTTGTGAATATCCTAGAATTTCATTAATTGGTTGTGAATCTCATTTTTTTTCATTTTTTATGTCCTTATTATTGAGAGGATTTTTAATGGTGATCATTTTACATTCTTTTAATTTTTATTCAGGTCATAAATATTTCTATAAAGTATTGGTCAAACTGACCTTAAGTTGACCATTTTTAATCAAAATGTGTCAAGTGAACTGGGATAGAAGGAGTGGGTTATAAGTAATTTAAGAAGTTTTGACTTGTTTTTCAAGTTGAGTCATATAAAATAGGATCATAGGTGAATTTTGAAAGTTAAACTTTTATATTTAATATAAATTAAGTTTTTCTTCTTCTTTTCACCTGAATTGATATGTAAATTATAACCCGCAAAGCTTGTTTGTATTTTCAAAAATTTCTCTACAATAAATTTTCATTAATGATTATGATACATTAATATTTCACTCCAAATCAATCTCAACAACGAATACAAGATCACTGACCCCACAGCCTCCATACTGCCACATAAATTTCACGTACTTTGAAGAATATCAAGATCATTTTCACTCAACTCATACTCCCTCCGGTCCAAAATAACTGTCTCTTTTGACATTTGCACATTTCTTAAGAAATGTGCAAATGTCATTAATGACGAGGGATTGGGCCGTCCGTACAACCACTCGGGGGCCAACTGGGGAGACACCCTTCGCTATGACTTACGGTTCAGAAGCAATGGCGTCAGCCGAGATGGCCTTGCCGACTTTCAGAGTAACCAACTATGACGAGGTCATTAATGAATACAACCGACTACTGGCTCTAGACCTAGTTGACGAAAAAAGGCTAACCGCCCAACTCAGAATGATCAATTACAAGCAAAGAACCAAGGCCTACCATGACAGCAAAGTGAAAAAGAGAACCCTTGAGGTCGGTGACTGGGTACTCAGAAAAATTGAGTCGACACACTTGAAGGCACAACAAAATAAGCTCTCGCCAAACTGGGAAGGCCCTTACATCATCACCCACATTATACGGGAAGGGACGTACATGCTCAAAACTCCGGAAGGAAAAGAGCTTAAACACCCATGGCATTCCGAACACCTGAGAAAATACTATCGTTAGCACTTCGGTTAGCAATTTATTCCTTTTCAGATTTTTCAGTTTTAGATTTTATAGTTGATATCTAGTTGTCTTAGTTTGATTTTATCAATAAAATTTCCTTTATTTCATTTACATCAAGCTTGGATTATAGGGTATAACACGGTCTTAGCGTTATTTACAACGCCGAGATCATCTAAAGAAGTCGATGAGCACACTTAAAGCATGACTTCTAAAGCCTACTTTCAATCACTAGTACCCTAACGAAGTTGAAGAGCACACTTATGCATAACTTCTAAAGCCTAGTTTCAATAACTAGCGACCTAACGAAGTCGATGAGCATACTTAAAAGCATGACTTCTAAGGCCTAGTTTCAATAGCTAGCACCCTAACGAAGTTGACGAGCACACTTATGCATAACTTCTAAAGCCTAGTTTTAACAACTAGCACATAAGATGACTTGAGTCGGTCCTAACTGTCAGACTTAACGTATCAAAACCGAGCAATAGATGTTCGACACGGCAATAACGGTGATCGACCACGGCCTACAGCCTAGCCCAAACAGGTGAGCATGCATCGTCACTTCGGACTATTAACACCTCAAACCGAGGAAAAGCAACTTGAACAGAACGGGATAAACACAAACCAAGGAATACAAATCCTTACAATCAAGTGTTTATGCCCCCCGGCCAACACCGGGCACAGGCGGACAAATACTAACCCAAAGGATTTCGAGTGTTAGAACTCCCCCAGCAAACGCCAGGACGAGCAAAATAAATACCTAAAAACATTGTTTTGGGCCAAACCGGCCATCAGATACAAACAAAAACGAGGTTCAGGTCAGACTAATCAATGTTGGCGTCAGCCTCCTCTTCAACGCAGGTAATCAGCTCGTCAAGATTCCCCTTCTCGACAGGCGGAGGTACCCACGGGGGGTTACCCTCTTTTCGATCTCGGTTGTGGATCACCCTCAGGCCTTTGTCAAAAAACGGAATTAAAGAGTGGGCAGCCCGTGCCTCAACACCGTAAGCATCCTGGTTATAGAGGCGTGCAAGCTTGTCAAGAGTTATATCAACCTCGGGGTCTATCCAGAGAAGGCGAGACAGATTAAACCAAGCATCATTGTAGGTAGTGCCGACTTCATCTTGAATGGCTGCCTTCATTGCCGCACCCTTCTTGAAAGCCTCCACTGCCCGCATCTCCCGACTCGGAATGCTCTCCTCCAATTGGACCAGCCTCTCCTCCACAGCATTTTTCTCTAACACAAGACCCTCCGCTCGTTGACGTTCTCTCTCCAGATCGGCTCTCGCCACAGCGGTCTCCTCCTTGGCTGTTCTCATCACCGTCTCGGCCCGACGAACCGTCTCATGAGCCTCTGCCGACATATCAGCTGCCTTCTTCAACTCCGCTTCAAATGAGGCCTTCTCCTTCTCAAGGGCTTCTACTTTGGCCTTCAGCTCAGCATTGGAAGCACGAAGAGGCTCGACCTCGTCTTCACATTTCCTAGCGTTGCTTATGGCAAGCTGCATCAACGCATATTCATGCTGGGCAATGGAGGCAAGCTACAAAGGAAAGACCAAGACATCAAATCAGAACATTTTAATCAACAAACAATGAAATACAAAGTACCTCACTGATAAGTAGGCCCTTGCGGTTCCGAAGCTGTGTGGAGGTCGGACGGTTTCCACCTGTTGGTCCCAAAGGGGCAACAAGGGTATGAAAAATGCTAGAGGGGGGGGGGGGTGAATAGCTTTTTAAAATTCTTTTCAAACCCTTTTGCAAATCAATGGCTTATGCGCACAGTTCTCAAATAAGCTAAGTATAGCGCGCAGTGAGAGTGTGAAATGCACAGCGGAAGTTTTAAGCAGCACCTGCGCAGTAAAAAGCTGCGCAAGGATAAAAACGCACGCGCTAAGTTTGGCTTAAAGAGTTGGATAAAATGTTCTAAGGCAATAAGCAATAACAAACATAGCGGCAATAGTAGCAATCTGATAAGATCAAACAAAGCAGTAATTCAGAAATGATTAGTAGAAAGTAAATAGCGAGATTAAAGAACAAGCTATTTGGAGAGGTTCGATCAATGAAAGATCTATGTCCTCTACCAAGATGGTTAGTCTTGGATTTTCTAAAGGAGATCTTATTATATGAGAGAGTTACAAGATACAACAATGAAACACAACTATCTCAAAGATCTATAATCTATGAAGAGCAAATCCTAGACTAAACCGGTGTATCTCAAGAAGAAAGATCTTAATGATCAAAGCTTCAAGAGGTGTGTGTGTGTGTTCAGAAATTCTGGGCTCTATGAATCTATGAGATGAAGAGCACGAAGAATTCTGGTGATTTAAGGCTTAGGATCTGGGCAGGAGTTTGAAGGTATGAAGGTTGAAGGTTGATCTTGAATCTGTGAATAGTAAGCAGCAATCTTCAGAACTTCAAGGATATTATAAAGCACAAACTCTAGCAACTTGAAATGAAGATGAGCTGGCTTATTTATAGCTGAGAGCTTGAATATAGCCGTTGGAGCTCTGAGCAAGGACGATGAGCTGGCACAATATGATTGGTGCGCATGTGTCCTTTATAGCCGTTGGAGCTCTAATCAAAGTTGATGACCTGGCACAATATGATTGGTGCGCAGGTATATAGAGCCGTGGAGACTGAGCATGAAGACCAAATTCAAAAAGCTTCTTCTAGAAGGTTGACAGCTGTCTTTATTTGAAATATATCTCTTGAGCGCGTCTCCACCGTTGGATCTGCTAAGTGTGCTTGTTTTGTCGTTTCTGCACACCTTAACACTCTTAAAAACGTACATCTTCAAAGCGTTTTCCAAGTTAGGTGATCTGAATGGATTGAACTGAGGAAGAATGCTGCGCAGGATATTCGCTGCGCAGTGGTGTCCTGCGCAGCGAAGTCCTGCGCAGTAACCACTGACACTTGGATCTTCAATCCTTTCCGCTTCAAGTCCTGTGATCTAAGCCTATACTATAAAATGGACTAAGCTAAAAATTGAAGTTATAAAACTTCTTACATAGGGTCCTAAAGTCCATTAAATATTAATAGGTGATGGTATCAATCAATTCTAACGAGAATAGGAGGGTCAAAAAGTAAGCATACCCAACAATCTCCCCCTAAATGATTGATGCCATTACCTACTATAACAAAGGCAATTCATTGTACTTGATAATAACATGTCCATAAAGATATGAATAGCAAATCATGCCTCAAGTCAATGCACACACTCGCCAATGTCATAGATTTCTAGTCTATCCAAAAGATTAGCTTACAAAAAAAGGGAAAGACAGAAGTATCATTCAGCGCATACAAATGATATGAGTTTTAGTTTTAAATATGCGTTTAAACTGAATGTTTAAAAATATGCGTTGAGAATATGAGCAGTTAAGATTATGCGCATGGGTTGAAATAATGCAATCATTGTTCCACAAACAAGGAGTTTGAATTTGAACAAGATTTTGGAAACACATGATGCGATTTTTCTCATTAAAACTTGAAATGTAAAGAGTTGCAGATTACAAGTTTGAATAAGAAAAAACAAAAAATGCGCACAAAAATAAATACTTTGCGCAAAAACAAAAATTACATAGAACCTAGTCTATGTTGATACGGTGCAAGGCTTCACGTAGCTCATTCTGCAGACTGTTGAACTTATTCATAAGTTCAATCTTCAGTTCTTGAAATCTTTCTCTGAACGCTACGGCCTCACCGACATAGGTTGCCATTCCTCTGCGCATATCTGCGTTATCTTCTCGCAGCTCTCGGAAGTTGGCTCTATACTGCACTTGATGTCCCGTCATCTGATTAAAATAAGACTGCTCAGCAGCTTCAATAGTGTTGATGACGGTGGCCTGCGTTGCTTCGAGTCTTTGGTCAGTGTGGAGGAGCTGAGTGTTCACGCTGGATTGAATATCGAACATGGCTTGATCCATCCTAGCGTTGAACCCATCAGCGAAATCAGTCATCACTTGAGTTATGCACTCCCTGACACTTTCCATATTAAGCGAATTGGCATGCGCAGGACCGGGACCTTGTTCCAATCTCTCCAACATCATCGCTTCCATCCCAGCAAATCCTTCATGCAACCCGTCGGCTAGGCTCTTGCGCAGACGCTTAAGCAGTCCTATAAACCCATCATTGATAGCGGTATAGGTGCAGACGTTTCAAGCATCCCAGCTATTGACTTTAACGAGTCCAGGACCATTTGGTCTAATGCATCAGGAACGCGTTGCGCAGAGGGGCCGGTGGAGGTACTTGCCTTTGATATATTCTCCCCCTTAATAGCAGCAATCTCTAAACGCTGCGCATCAAGTTGCTCTTGGATAGCTGTCTGCGCAGTAATGAGCTGAGTCGTTTGGGACTGCGCAACAACCTGGTTGACTTGAATAGTGTTGAGAGCCTGGAGAATTTGGCGAAGATCAGCGGAGGAAGATAGAGAGGAAGTAGATACTGTAGGAACGGAAGGAATAGCTTGAACAAGAGGAGGAGAGACTTTGGGAGGAGAGTGCGTTGGAGAAGGTTGTTTGGGAGAGAGATGAATAGGAGCAGCAGCAGGAGACCTATGCGCTGCTGCTATCTGTATCAGTTGTGCGCACATCTCCTTCCTTTTCACCTTCAGGATTAACAGGGGCTTGCTGCGCAGCATCATCACCCTGCGCAGACTTGGTAACCTCATCCGCATCCTCATCTTCCAAGTCCAAATCATCATGAAGGACAGAGGTGCCAGGTGAGTATTTCCAATCGGAATATTGAGGCGCTGGAAGGCACTTGATGATGGTTCAGGACAGGAGGAGAGCCGCAGCTTTTGGCTGTCCTTTCGCAGTGCTGCGCACAACCTGTTTCTTGCGCGGAGTTCTAGGAGGATCCTTGGCAGGTGCAGCAGCAGCGGTCTTTGCAGGCGTACCGGAGGCGGGAAAAGTTTCATCCATCCAATCATCACTATCTCCTGGACCCTGAGCAGGGGGGGCGTCAGCAGCCTTTGGATCTTGCTCCCCTGCGCTGTATCATCAGCAGCATCAGCAGCAGTCTCATCCATTCGAGACTCGCTGTCTTCTTCAGCCATAGCAGCCGCAGGAGGAAGTCTGGTAAAAGCAGGCTTTTTCTTGGTTTTGGCAGGAGATGGAGCAGGCGCAGGAGGATCTTTGCGCTTCTTTGAAGGTTTGGGAGCAGGTGGCGGTAAATCAGATCCAATGTTAATGCCAGCAGTTGATCTGACATTGGGATTTCCTTCACCTTTTCTGGTATAGGTTCTGCAATACCTTTGCCTTTGCGCTTTGCCTGCGCAGCAGCAGTTTCAGGTTCAGTAGGCGCAGTGGCCTTTGATGGCTGCGCGGCAGTGTTCTTTGCTTTGGGTTGAGGGGCTCCATCATCATCACTATCAACCCAATCTTCTTTGTATGGGCTGGTGTCCTTGTTCCAAATCTTGCGATAATCACTGCGACCAATTTCATTTCGCAGAGAGTAGAGGTGAGAGATGGAATATGTCTTGGTGCAGGGGACTTTGAGATTAGGACGCTTTTGCACGAAGGTGCGCAGCTCAGAGACATTCATCAGAAATTTGGATAAGAGCCTACAGTGAGTTCTGTACTTGGCTACTTTCTTGTCCATGCGCTTGTCATAGCTCTCCGAGGCGTCCCATAGCTCGTCAAAAAGAACAGAGGACCAGTCTAAAGCATCGCCATTATAGACCGCAGCACAATAAGCCCACTGCTTGGAAATGAACTTGCCCTTATTTCCATTTTTGCAGTTTACGGAGTCGCCAATAATGGTGCAAAGGTGATACATTACCTCACCAAACTCCTTGCGATCATGAACGCTCCACTTCTTAACCAGAGAAGGTTCCCCAACCAGTTTCTGCGCAAGCTTGTTTTGTTTAGCTTCAGAATAAGCTTCTGGCGCATCATCCACTTTAAATCCGCAAAGCTTTTTAAGTGACGCAGGAACAATGCGCACTGAGTAATTCTGAACGACTGAGCGGATAACATCAATCTTTTCACGAGTCAGCTTGTGTGTCATGGTGACTCTTTCTCTGCGTTCTCAAAGAACTCGTCTACAAGAGAGGTGACATAGAAGTCCTGAGCCAGAGTAAAAAGAGGTAAGATGCCGGAAGAATCCATAAGATGAACAATCCTGCGTCCGACAGCATCTTTGTGTAGCGCAGCAAGATCCAGTTCCCAGCCTTGTAGGAAGTAGAAAGAGTTCTGCGCAAAATAAGTAGTTTAGACAAGAATTGCGCATGGAGTGAAGCGCATGCGCAGATACACGTGTGAGCAGCATCTCCATTGGAAACAATGAGAAAAGATATGCGCAAAAACGCAAACACAGAGATATAGGCGACCCAAATAAAGAATAAGAACTTGATGAATACGGAATAATAAAAATATGAACACGAAGAACATTAAGAACACTAAAAATCAAAGTTTGACCAAAAAGGACAAAAAGCATATCAAAATAACCGCATTTCAGAGACGAAAAACAATCAAGAAAACAAGATTTCCAAAAACAAAACATTTAGCCCAGAAATCGAGAATAACCGTTCGTCTGCCTAGGAGGTTTTCGAACGAAAAAATTTGCAGAGAACATATGAAAACAGTACTGATCGTGAAATAAAGTACATACGAAGGTAGATCAGAGAGAGACGACGCAAAACAACAGACGATTTCAAAAATGATTAACAGATAAGAGCAAAATCGAAAAAGGGAGTTTTTAAGAACTTGAGACATAACAATGGCGGATAAACAGAAAATGAGTTCAAGGTTCAGAAATAGTTACCATGTCGTCAATAGCTTTAGCTTCTTGAGGAGGAACCTCTTCAACAGGTTCATGGACCTCACCAACTACTTTGGCTTTCGATTTTTGGGGAGCCATTTAAAAGAAACTAGGGTTTTTGAAAAGGGAATAGAGAGAAGAGTTTTGCAGAGATTGAGAGAAAAGTCAAGGAGAGAAGAAAAAGGAAATGATTGGGAAATGGAGGGTAGGTTGCAGAGGAGAGAAGGATGATGAATTTGTGAAAGAGAGAGAGAGTAGGAAAGAGAGAAAAAAAATCAAAAAGGATTTATACTAAAAGGGAAATGGCGCATGACGTCAGCGAGGCGGTTTGGTTAAAGACGGCGAATTTGGTGAAAAATGCAGAGGCGCACGATAGCAAAGCGACGTGGCCGAATAGGGAACGCGCGTGCGCAGACCTGACGCGCGAGTCAGTGAGTAGGTCTAGGCAGGTCACAGTCATATCAACTCCCTCATAAATGTTGATCAGGAATTCTAACAGGCGCTATCATTAATGGCCGTTTGCATTTAATGATAATGAGACATGCGCGGGGGCAAAAGCGTAATTTCCCAAGAAATTTCAAAAATAAGGCGAGGGAAAATTTTAATTACACAAGTACCCTTGTGAACTAAGCGTTGACTTTTTAGTCAGGGACCTAAGTGCAATTTCTAATAAATAGAAGACTTACCTGCGATCCACAAGTGTGCGCATGTTTAAATCATGCGCAGAGCTGTAAATAGCGCAATCAATTCTTAAAATAGATTAACATTAGTGATATGCGCAAAGGAAGTACTGCGCAGGGGTTGCGCAGAAGCATGGATCTTGACCTATGATGAATATCTTATCAAGTAAACACAAGATTATTAGTATTGACAAATCATATAGACAGGTTAGCTAAGTTCAAGCATACCCATTTCTCCTCTCAGGAATACAAATCTTTTGCGTCAAGAGCCTTTGTAAGGATATCAGCAATTTGATTATCTGTGCCACGTGCTCTAAATGAATGTTTCCTTTTCCACGTGGTCCTTGAGAAAATGATATTTAATGTCGATGTGCTTTGTCTTTGAATGCATGACAGGATTGTTGGAGACTGCTATGGTGGACATATTATCGCAGAAAATTGGGAAATTTCCTTCATTAATTCCATAGTCCACTAATTGTTGCTTCATCCATAGGATTTGGCAGCAGCAGCTCCCAGCAGCAATGTATTCAGCTTCTGTAGTGGAGATGGACACAGCAGCTTGTTTCTTGCTTGCCCACGCAACAAGTCGATTTCCAAGGAATGACAAGTGCCACTTGTGCTCTTCCTGTCAATAGTGCATGCTGCGTAGTCTGCGTCTGAATAACCTAGCAAATCGAAATTCGAATCTTTGGTGTACCAAAGTCCAAGGTTAACAGTTCCAGAAAGATAACGAATAATGCGTTTAACAGCAGTTAAGTGCGCTTCTCTAGGGTCCGCTTGATAGCACGCACAGACACAAACACTAAACATAATATCCGACCTACTTGCAGTAAGATAAAGGAGAGAGCCAATCATACCTCGATATAAAGTTTGATCAACTTTCTTACCTTTCAAGTCTTTGTCAAGTTTGTTGCCCGTGGCCATTGGAGTGTCATATGCTTTAGCATTCTCAAGTCCAAATTTCTTGATTAAGTTCCTTTGTGTACTTGGCTTGATTTATGAAGATACCATCATTCAATTGCTTGATTTGAAGCCCGAGGAAGAATGTGAGTTCTCCCATCATGCTCATTTCAAACTTGCTTTTCATGAGCTTCTCAAAGCGCTTACAAAGTAACTCATTAGTAGAACCAAATATAATATCATCGACATAAATTTGAACAAGTAAAGAATGATCATTATACTTAGCAATAAAAAGAGTTGTATCGATTTTACCGCGCTTGAAGCCTTTTTCTAGTAGGAATTTTGATAGCGTATCGTACCATACTCTTGGAGTTTGTTTAAGTCCATACAAAGCTTTTTGAAGCTTGAAGACATGATTTGGAAATCTGCTATCTTCAAATCCAGGAGGTTGAGCTACGTAGACCGTCTCTTGGAGTTCTCCGTTGAGAAATGCGCTCTTCACATCCATTTGATAAAGCTTGAATTTCTTGTGAGAGGCATAAGCTAAGAAAATTCTTATAGCTTCAAGTCTTGCTACAGGCGCAAATGTTTCATCGTAGTCGATTCCTTCCTCTTGCCTATAGCCTTGCGCAACCAACCTTGCTTTGTTTCTTGTGATGCTTCCATTCTCATCCATCTTGTTTCTGAATACCCATTTTGTACCAATAACTCCTTGGTCATGAGGTCTGGGTACTAAGGTCCAAACCTTGCAGTGCTCAAATTGGTTAAGCTCTTCTTGCATAGCAGTAACCCAACTTGAATCTTGGAGCGCTTCGTCAATCTTCTTTGGTTCGATTTGAGAGATAAAGGAGTGATATTCATCATCAAAGTTTGATGCTCTCCTAGTACGAACCCCTACATTGAGATCACCAATGATGTTTGAAGTTGGATGGTCTCTAACTTCACGAACCTCGGGAGGTAAGTTAGGTTGAGTGGTAGGGGTACGAAGATCTTCAATGGGTACTTCATTTGATCCAGCATCAAGATCATCAAAAGTGATTTGCTGAAGTGGAGAAACATCATGCGCAGGAGGAGGAGTTTGTGCATCAGGAGTCGTCACTTATGGCGCAGCATCGGGTGTATGTGCGCATGCGATGGACTTGCTTGATTCTGGTTTTGATCTTCTTGATTAACATTCTGCGCAGGTATAGTTTGAGGCTGCGTACCTGTCTCAACATTCTCAGCAGAATCATCAGAATCATTTGGAGCCAGATGTGGCTCAAGGAGAGAATGCTCATCAAAAGTAACATGTACAGATTCTACAATTACTAGAGTAGTTCTATTAAAAACACGAAAAGCTTTAGAATGTTTGGCATACCCAACGAAAATACCTTCATCTGCTTTGGCGTCGAATTTACCTCTATGATCTTTGCCATTGTAGAGGATATAGCATTTGCAGCCAAAGATCTTGAAGAAAGCAATGTTGGGCGCTCTTCCTTTCCATAGCTCATATGGAGTCTTGTTGTAGGCTTTGTTGATGATGGATCTATTCTAAGTAAAGCAAGCAGTGTTAACAGCTTCTCCCCAGAAATACTTTGGAAGCTTAGCTCCTGCTATCATTGTTTTTCCAGCCTCAATCAACGTGCGATTCTTTCTTTTCACAACGCCATTTTGTTGAGGAACTCCAGCAGTAGAGAAATTGTATCAATTCCATGGTCATCGCAGTATTGAGCAACACCGTTATTCTTGAATTCAGTTCCATTGTCTGATCTAACACTCACGATGTCGTCTTCTTTTTGAGTTTGGAGCTTTCAAAATAGCGCAGTCAAGATATCATATCAGTCATCTTTGGATATCATCATTTCTACCCATGTGTATCTTGAGTAGTCATCCACCACGACTAAAGTATATTTGTTTCCTCCAATGCTCGCAGTGGTGACCGGTCCAAACAAGTCCATGTGAAGCAGTTGTAAACATTTGGAAGTTGAGGAGACAATCTTGCTGGAGAAAGACTGCTTAGGTTGTTTACCGAGCTGGCATGCTGCGCATTTTCTGTCATGATGGTCAGCTACTTTGGGAAGTCCTTTGACAAGATTTTCCCTTCCTAGCTTAGCCAAATACTTGAAGTTCAAATGACTTAAGCGCTTATGCCATAGCCAGCTGCTTTCACTTACATTCTTTGCTACAAAACAGAGATTAGTGATAGAATCTATAGAAGTAAGATCAATAATGTAAACATTAGTCTTACGAGTCCCTGTGAGCAATTAGTCCGGATATGCCATCTTTGATGTAGCAGTGCGTTGCAGTGAAGTGACATTCCAAACCTTTATCGCAGAATTGTGATATGGAGAGCAGGTTGTGCTTGAGACCTCAACGAGCGCAACTTTCTCAATGCACACTTTATCTTTTCTGATTTTTCCATATCCAACTATGTGCCCTTTGTTGTTATCTCCAAAAGTTACAGAGGGACCTCTTCCTTCATGCACATCTTCAAGAGCGGTGCATCTCAGTCATGTGTCTAGAACATCCACTGTCGAGGTACCATATATGCGCTTTAGCTTGTGAAGAGTGCGCAGTGAAGCAGGAACCTGAAAGATATACATTAAGAACGCAGGTCCCTTTATTCTTGGGTCCTAGAGTTAGCAACTTTTGACAACCCACTCTGTCTGACCTTAGGATTTTTACGTCCCTTGGCATTAGGAGCAAATCGCAAAAGGCATTCTGCAGCCTTGTGACCTAAACCATCACACACAACACAATGATGAAAGCCACTTATAGATTGGGTTTTTACAAACTCTTTTTCTTTGGCGCAGCATTCTTTACTGGAGCAGATGAACTTGCTTTGACAAATATCATTTTCTGAGGTTTGGTGCGCTTTTCTTAAGAATGCGCATCTGGCGTTGGGGCGCATGGCTTTCATGCGCATGACCCTTTTGCGCAGATTGACATTTGAAGTTGAAGCGCAACCATAGTCAGAATATGAGTTGTCATGCGCAGGTTCAACTTTAGCCTTACCCTTGGCTTTTCCAGTTTGCTTCTTTGGGTAGACATAATGGAATTTTGTCTCTGGACTTTCTCCTGTCCTTTACCACTGAAGCAGAATGCTTTGCTTTAGGAATTTCAATAGTTTGCTGTGGTGTAAATTCCTTTTCCTTTTCAGAGCAAACTGCGCATTTAAAGTTATCACTAGTTGAGAATCCCAAGCTTCCTTGTCTCCACTAGCTTTTTGGTATTCTAGAATTTGGTCCATAGTGACACGAGATTTGGTCCACTCATCAGTGATCTTTGTGAGATCAGCTACTTGAGCAGCAATTCTTCGTTTCTTACTTTAAATAGCTCATTTTGATCTGTGAGAAAACGGTTCTTTTCAGTAAGAGGAGTCATGCTTTAATCTGCTCCTTAAGGAGGGTGATCTCAGATTTAAAAGAGTTTTCTCCGTCTTAAGCTGTGAAATTTCTCCAATTGATAAATCCACTGCTTCTTTCATAGAGTTAAATTTCTTGATTACCTTTTCAGCTTGCTGAAAAATAGACTCGCGCTCAGTAGCAGAGTCATTCTTTTCTATTACAATTTCAGCAGGAATTTCAAAGATTCTTTGCGTGGAGGGCGCAGCTACAAATTTCTTTGATAGGTCTGCTCTGGCAAAAAAAGTACTTGCCATTCTGTCTGCTTGGAGTCAGATGTCCCATTTCCACCAGTTCTGTGATAGTGGGACCTTTCTTCTTTGTCCTTGGCGCAGCCTTTGTGTCCGCATCTTGATCATTGTCTGAATCGCTATCAGCATCAGCATTTGCCATCAAGCAGAGCAGTCCATCCTCAGAGTCATCATCATCACTGTCTTCAGTGTCAGTCTCTATCCAAGTCTTCAGTTCCTTCTTCTGCGCAGTCTTCTTCAGCAATCATTCCGCGCTGCCTTGATGATCTCTGCGCATTATTCCTCTTCATGTACTCATATTTTGGAGTGGGACATTTTGAAGCAAAATGACCGGCTTTCTGCAGTTGTAGCAGACTAACTCTTCATCTTTCTTTGAGTCTCTGCCGAGAGAATTTAGCAGGTGGTTTGCTCGAGGATCCAGGTTTAGAGAATTTCCTGAATTTTTTGGAATCGCTTAACGAACATGGCAAAATCAT
>JAOWBW010002862.1:0-50194 GCA_026119855.1 Campanula takesimana | reverse complement strand
GTGTGTTTTATCCTAGGATGTCTAACTTGTTTTTTATGAGTCGCCACCTATGTTTTGAGGAACATAAGAAAAAACTATAGATTGTAGCCTAAGTTTGATTACAAAAACAGAGATTCTTTGTTTTGAGTTCGGGGTTAGATTACGAGATGGGAAGTACCGAAACACCCATCTCGCCCAACTAAAGTTGTCTTGCTTGATCAAAATCTACATGAATGAAAATGTTCTTCTTCTTCTTCTTTAAGTCATGAAAGGGGGGATTTAAAATAGGATTTGGAATGTAGGAGATGACTCCTTAACCAACCTCAATGAGATGAGGTGATCATTAGAGTCATGTCCCAAAATGATTTGGGTGATTGCACATTTGATTAAAGTAAAAGAGAGAGATGAGATGAAGTAGAAAAGAAAGGAAAAGATGGAATTTTTACCTACAATTTGAAGACCTTCAAGTATTGCTTGATGGAATCCTTGGAGAACCTTTAGAAAGTGATTTTTTGTCTAGTTTTCGTAAGTTCAATCTTCGGTCTAAGTTTCCGATCCTTGAAAATGGAGGTAAAGAGAGTTTTTATAGGTGAAAGAGGGTGTTTTGGTGCCAAAACTCAGTCACCAAGAAATCCTTCCCGGGCAAAATCTTGTAAATTGAGCAAGGGAGGGAATCCTGGCCAGAAATCTGTAACTGACGCCCAGAGGCGCGCGCTTCCTGCTTTGGGGCGGGAGGCCGCGCGCGCCTGGCTCCTCCTGTTCGGAGGCGCGCGACTCAGAGAAGGCAATTTTGACAGAATGGACTAGAAAGTCAGCCCTGTCATTCAGTTTAGTCCCTGGACTTAACGAAGTCAGTCAGGAACTTAACGGAAGTGACAGAAACTAACGAGAAACACTTAAAATGGGGAGAAACACAATCAATGTGCAATCGGGGAGTGAGCGGTCCAAGGCGGGGTGTCTACAGAGCCCCTCGGCGACGTGGATTGCAAAGCAAAACGCGTCGACGAAAGTTAAAAACACCGCCAGAGACATCACCAAGAAAAGCAAAGACTCGATGAAAGCAGGAATTTGAAATTGCGAGAGATAGTGGTGCGCTCCCTGTGTGAGCGGCTTTTGTTGATAGAGGGGGTGGCATGATCCGTTAGGTGAACCTGCCGGCTGAATGTTTTGAATGAGGCCGTTAGTGAACCTTTTGATGAATCCGTTAGTGAATCCCTTGGATGAGTCCATTGGTGAACCCTTGTTGACGAATCCGTTAGTGAATCCCTTGGATGAGTCCGTTGGTGAACCCTTGTTGACGAATCCGTTGGTGAATCCGTTTGATGAATCCGTTAGTGAATCCCTTGGATGAGTCCGTTGGTGAACCCTTGTTGACGAATCCGTTGGTGAATCCGTTTGATGAATCCGTTAGTGAATCCCTTGGATGAGTCCGTTGGTGAACCCTTGTTGACGAATCCGTTGGTGAATCCGTTTGATGAATCCGTTAGTGAATCCCTTGGATCAGTTCATTGGTGAACCCTTGTTGACGAATCCGTTGGTGAATCCGTTTGATGAATCCGTTAGTGAATCCCTTGGATGAGTCCGTTGGTGAACCCTTGTTGACGAATCCGTTGGTGAATCCGTTTGATGAATCCGTTAGTGAATCCCTTGGATGAGTCCGTTGGTGAACCCTTGTTGACGAATCCATTGGTGAATCCGTTTGATGAATCCGTTAGTGAATCCCTTGGATGAGTCCGTTGGTGAACCCTTGTTGACGAATCCGTTGGTGAATCCGTTTGATGAATCCGTTAGTGAATCCCTTGGATGAGTCCGTTGGTGAACCCTTGTTGACGAATCCGTTGGTGAATCCGTTTGATGAATCCGTTAGTGAATCCCTTGGATGAGTCCGTTGGTGAACCCTTGTTGACGAATCCGTTGGTGAATCCGTTTGATGAATCCGTTAGTGAATCCCTTGGATGAGTCCGTTGGTGAACCCTTGTTGACGAATCCGTTAGTGAATCCGTTTGATGAAATATTGCTTTGAAATCTCGTGCCGTTTGGAGTCACACTTGACTTTTTTTTGAATTGTGGGGTACGGGCACAGTTGACTGCGACCAGAAAGATGTTCCTGCTGGGGATGAAATGTTGATATTGACTCTTGAGGGGGGTGTGGCACCCGTGACAGAACTTAGGGAGTTCGGAATCCGTGGGGAAACTTTGATACGATGCATGGATTCTTGCATGGGAGACTGCTTTTGAACCTGCCTGATGATGGGAAGAGCGCGCGTCCGGGACTCGTTGTGGGACGCGCGCGCCTCAGATGAATATATCGGGAGGCGCGCGCCTGGCGCATAAGTTCAGCATATTTAAACAGGCTGTTTGCTGTTTTCGGCCAGTTTTCAAAAATTTGAAGAACCCTCCAAATTCCAAGCCCCATTTTCGTAGAGAGATCACCCCAAAGCATTTTCTTGCTGCCCTAGGATCAACTCCGTCAAAGAAACGATGTCGGATCGTCAGCAGTCACCTCCGTTTGAGATGCCACAGGGCGAGGAGCCCGAAATTGGGGTTGAAGCTATGGACCCGAGCTTGCTTACTTTCCGGCCTCATACCCATATTTCTCACTTCGTGACTTCGGGTTTGGTAAGAATGCCTCACCTTTCTTGTCGATTTCGGGTTTCATGAAGTTCTGTTTTCTTTACCCGAAATATTGCTGCAGCAGCTTTATTGATCATTCTTTGCATGTTGTTGGTTGTTGCTGATTTGTTGTAAGAAACATGTTGGGATGTCCATTTTCACGTTCACACACTTGCTTGTACATTGTTCTGCCGTTGAAATCTCTGTGTTGAGTTCATCCGTTTTTCTAGCAGTCATGCTGATGAAATTTTTGCTGTTCCTTTTTTTTCTTTCAGGAGTGGACCCGTTTGACAGAGATTCGCGGTGGGGCTTATGGGCCCATCTCTATATGGAATAGGTTGCCCGAGAATGTTCGGGCCCGAGTCACAGGGACTCATTTTGGTCTTTTTGTCACTAGCCTCCCAGCTTTGAAGAATGACCCTGATGTGGTTCAGGCATTGAGGGAGAGATGGTGGGATACCACCCTACCTTCCATTTACCCATGGGCGAGGTGACAATGACGCCTACTGATTTCACAGCTTTGACGGGCTTACCGTTCATGGGGGTGCCTGTCCCTTTTGGTTTGAGAGGGGCTGTTCGGACTCCGGACGAGTTACTGGCCTTGGTTGACTGCCGGTTCGAGGTTAAGAATTCTCGAGTGGCATGGGGGAGAATCCGGGCTTATTTCAGCATCTTGATGGTGAGGCTCGAGGTGTTACTGCTGATCGGGTTGATGCTGTGGCCCGTTGCTTCATTTGGTACTTGTTATCCCACACTCTGTTTGCCAACGGGGGATCTTCGGCCTCTTTGGCTCTGCTTGACTTGTTAGTGGACTTGGACCAGATCGGCCAGTATAACTGGGGCGCAGCGGGCTTAGCTGCTTGTTATCACGGCATGGATTTGACCAGCCGCTCGACTACCAGCTCTGTTACGGGCTTCAGCTTGCTGTGGGAGGTATACCACTTACTGTCCCTTTTATATTCTCCTCGCCTTAGTCATAACTGCCTTTTTCGTTGACTGTCATTAACTTTGTTTCTGCCTCTTGTCTACAGCTTTGGGCTTTTGCTATCCTGAATCTGAGGGATTTCAAGATTGCCAAGGAAGGCCAGCCCCAGTATCCGGACTGCGCACGGTGGGCGTATAAGGAGAGGAATGTGAAGACTGGCACGAATCCCATTAGTCTTACTTCGGCCCGACGGCACTTGGACACCCTGAGGCCTGAGTCTGTTGCCTTTTCTTTGTATCCGTGGAGATCAGTTCAGCACTGGTTTGAGCACACTCTTATTCCTACCCGTTCTCGGCTTTTGATGAGTTCGGGTGAGTGCATGGCTCTGTACTTGGGAGACAGAGTATTTTGGCAGCATGGTACCCAGGTGACAGACTATTACACCCCTCCTCGTCCTGCAGTTCCAGACGTTCCTCCTTTCTGCCCTCGTAACTGGAGGTCACTTTCAGAGGCTGATCGTGCGGCATATATGGCAGGGGTTGATGCCGTCCTTTATATTCACTTGGATCAGGATTATGGCCTCTTCAGGGAGAACAACTTGATGCAGGGCTTTATGTTCGCTGATCCGAGGAGATCACAGGCTGCTCCTTCGACCTCCGCTCGGTTTTATACTACCGGTGCCGGGTATTGTTTTGATCCCCCTTTGCCTCCTCTTTATTACACTTATTCAAACTTCGGGGTCTTTGAGGAGCAGAGGGAGATTGTTCCCGAGGATATGTCACTGGAGAGAGAGCCTCCCGCTCAGGCTGTTGTGGTATGTTTTTCTGACCATCTTTGCATTTTCTCAGTTCCAGTCTTGTTTTTCTGTTCTTTGTATTGATGTAATTTCCTTTCCCCGTTCTTTGTTGCGACAGGTGCCCGTAGCTGCTTATAGGCACTTGGGTAGGCAGAACAAAGGGATGAGGCGGAGGCTCCGTCAGCTGGAGGAGAGGGTGTTGGAGCTGTGCAGGGATATTGCTGCCATGACTAGAGATGCTGCTGGTGCTGTCTCTGGTGCTGCGAGAGGAGCTGCCCGAGGTGCTCGGGGCATGGGACGAGGCTGCAGGGATGCTGCGCTGGACATTGATGAGGCTGTCTCTTCGGCGAGGCAGTCGCTGAGCAGGAGTCTGAGCCATAGTAGGAGTCTGAGCCGAGAGGGTAGCCAGAGCCGGGGCGGCGCTAGTTCATCAGGGAGAGCTGCCAAGAGGACCCGTCCTGATGTTGTGATTGAGACACCTGAGTCTGAGGATGATGATGACGATGATGATGATGATGAGGAGACCGAGAGCGGTAGCAGGGGGTGAGCACAGTGTTGGTGATGACGTGCCCTAGCTGTCGTGGCTGAGAGGATGAGGGATTGAACACTTTTACTTTTGCCTGTAATAACATTTAACATGTATTTACAATCCTATTTATTTTACTACTCATTTTTATGTTCTATTAACTACTCGATCTTAGATGTCGACTCTTTACAAACAAATGTGTGCCCAAAGGGTGCTTGTTGTCGATGCTTTGAACTCTTTTGTTGCTGGGATTTGATTTTGCTGCAGGCTGGATATGTTGAAGTGCTTGGGTTCTGTTCTGAACTGACAAGGGCTGTTTCTGTCTGAACTGCTGTCAAAGGCGCGCGCGTCGGGCCTTGCTTTTGGGAGGCGCGCGCGTTGTGAAGCCCTGGTAGGAGGCGCGCGCTTCTGGCCTGCTGAATTACAGCCCCTTTCTCTTCTGATCAGAATGTTCCAACAGCTATAAATTTGAACCATTTTTCGACCAGAATGGCCACACAGCATTCTTTTGCAAACACTTTCTCCCCCTAAACCACAAAATTCTTGTTATAATGGCCCCAATGACTTTCTCCTTTGAAGTTAAGGTTTCCGTCCCCGAGGGTGAGAAGTCCGTTCCAATGGTGAACGCCGTTCCAGCTGTAGGGTCCGTCTCGATGGTGGAGAAACGTCCGAGCGTTTTTATCGTTTGGGAAGGCCCAATGACGATGTTGTTGACCCCGTGAGACCGGTGGTTCATGTGCGGGACTATAGACCCCGTCATTTTCCCAAGAAGAAGAAAGGTAAGGGAAATTCCTCATATGTGTGGAAGCGTCCCATGGTTGTCCCCGCTAAGGTTCCGCTTGATAAGGGTAAAGGGAAAGCCGTTGATGAAGCTCCGTCCCGTCCTAGCGTTTTCTCCCGTCTTGGCGGTCCCAAGAATTTCCGTCCCCGTCCAAGAAGACTAAAGTACATAACAAGAAGCAATGGGTTCCCAAACCTAAGAAATATTAGATTTTTCTTTGTACCCCAAGAGATTGCAATTAGACCACTTTGTTTTAGGATTTAATATTTTGATGTCTTTTGTTGCTCAATAAATCCGTTGTAATGGTTTGAATAATTCATTGAATGAATAAAAATTGCGTTTTGTTATTTGAAGTGAATTGGGTATTTTTGATATGTTTTAGACCGCACCCGAAGGTTGCCTACGTTCCTCCAGTTGGGAGGCTCAGGTCTTCGTAGTTCAAACAAATAAAGACCTTTTTTTTTTTTTTTTTTTTTTTGTGCACCCTGTTTTTTGCCTAGACCGCCCTTTCGGGTTTTCAATCTAGCGGGCTTCTTTTTTGCACGTGCTCTAATTTTTGCCTAGGCCGCCCTTGCGGGTTTTCAACCTAGCGAGCGATTTTTTTTTTTTTTTTTTTTTTTGTTATGGTCTTTGTTTATTAAGCGTAGAACCTCTTGAGCTTGTCGAGGTTGACCTCCTTTGGCAGCTGGTCACCATCTAAATCCACGAGCCGGACTGCACCACCGCTTAGTATCTTTTTGACCACGTACGGACCGATCCATCGGGGTCCCCATTTCCCCAGGGGATTCATGGCATTAGGAGGATGTTGTCTTAAAACCAAATCTCCCACACTGATGTTTCGAGGCTTCACCCTTTTGTTGAAAGCTCTTGCCATCCTTTGCTGATACGCCCTTGTGCGTTCGAGTGCTCTTAACCTTTTCTCGTCGAGCAAGGCTAGTTGTTCATATCGACTTTGCATCCAGTCGACCTCGTTGACTTGATTCTGAGGACCCGTAGAGATGGGACTTCAAGTTCGATAGGGAGTACGGCTTCAGAACCATAGACCAATGCATAAAGAGTTTCTCCTGTTGCGGATCGTATTGATGTGCGGTAGCCCCACAATGCTAATGGTAGCTTCTCGGGTCAATCCCTTCCTGTTGAGGCCATTTTCTTGACGATGGTCTCGATGGTCTTATTTGCTGCTTCGACTGCGCCATTTGCTTGGGGCCGGTAAGGAGATGACTTGTGCTTGGTGATCTTGTATTCTACCAAAAGTGCATCCATTTCCTTCTCGAAGTGAGAGCCGTTGTCGGAAATGATTTCATGAGGCACGCCGTATCGGCACATGATATTAATCTTTACAAATTCGGCCACTTTCTTGGCGTTGAGGGTCCGATAGGCTTGTGCTTCGACCCACTTTGTGAAGTAGTCGACTGCCACTAGGACGAATGACTGCCCATTGCTTCCGGCAGGATGAACTTTACCGATGATGTCTATCCCCCAACAAGAGAAGGGCCAAGGTGTGACCATGTTGTAAAGTTGTGAGGGTGGAGCATGTTGCAGATTAGCGTGGAATTGGCACTTGGCACACCTTTTGACTTTCTCGATACAGTCCCGTTCCATAGTCCTCCAATAGTAACCAATGCGAAGTATCTTCTTGACTAGCATAAACCCATTCATGTGGGGTCCACATTCTCCTTCGTGCACTTCACACATTATCTCTTGAGATTCGGTCTCATTGGCGCATAAGAGATTGATCCCGTCGTGGTGCCTTTTATAGACTCGGTCCCCAATCAGTACGTACCGAGAGGCTAACCTTTGCAGAGCTGCTTGAGACTTCTTATTGATGTTCTCGGGATAAGTGCCGTCTTTGAGGAAGTTCATGATATCCGAATACCACGGAGAGTTTGTTTGAACCTCGTTGATCTCGATACTCATGCAATATGCCGGACTGTTCCTTCGAGCAATTTTGAAAGGCTTCACCATTTTCCCTTTGGGCATTTCAACTAATGAAGCTATAGTGGCCAGTGCATCAGCAAAGCGATTCTTATCCCTTGGCAGGTAGTTGAAAGTGATCTCTTGGAATTGTTCAACCAGTTATTCAAGGTGCTGACCATACTGTTGGAGAGTCGGGTCTTGGGTTCGCCATTTACCCGATTGCTGATTGATAAGGAGCAAAGAGTCGCCGAACACTTCTAGTTCCGTGACATTTCTTTCGAGAGCTGCTTCGAGCCCTGCTATGCATGCTTCGTACTCGGCAATGTTGTTGGTAGCTTCGAATTCCAGGCGTATGGCAATGGGTGTGTAGATGTCTTTTGGATCGACAAGCAATACCCCTATACCAAAACCGTGTTTATTGGCGGCGCCATCGAAAAAATGTTGCCACTTGTCTTCCTCGGTTGCAGTACAAATTAAATGCTCGTCGGGGAACTGTACATCTTCCCCCTTCACTTCGTCACACGGGAATTCGGCAAGCTGGTCACTGAACACTTTCCCCTGACGGATTTTAGTGTGACGTAAGTGATATCATAGCCGGCGAGCATGAAGTACCATTTGGCTATTCTTGTTGACATGAAAGGCTTCTCGAAGATGTAGCGGAGAGGGTCCACCTTTGCTACTAGATTGATCGGGAAAGCTTCCATATAGTGTTTGAGCTTTTGAGTGACCCAAACTAATGCTGCACATGACTTCTCTAAGACAGAGTAGTTCTTTTCGCCTCCTTGGAATCGGCGACTGACAAAATAAATGGAGTTCTCCTTTGTGGACTCTCGTTGCTCTTGTGCTAACATAGCCCCTAGGGCTTCATCATTGACAGTGAGATAAAGCAACAGAGGTTTCTCCTTGTGCGGCGGAACTAGAACAGGAGGGCACGTCAAGTAATGCTTTACTTGATCGAAGGCTTCTTGGCACGCGTCGGTCCATTCTAGAGCCACATTCTTCTTGAGTAGCTTGAAGATTGGCTCGCACATGGAAGTGAGTTGGTGCACAAACCGACTGATGTATTGTAGTCTTCCCATGAAACCTTTAATCTCTTTCTGCGTCTTTGGAGGAGGCATGTCAATGATTGCCTTGATTTTGGAGGGGTCTACTTCGATTCCCCTTTCAGTGACCATATAACCAAGAACTTTGCCTCGGATAACCCCGAATGTGCACTTTGCAGGGTTGAGCCTCATCTTGTGTTGACGAAGCCTTTCGAAGAACTTGCGGAGATCGATTAGGTGTTGACCATCGGTTCCTTTGGAGTGAATGATCATGTCGTCCACATAGACCTCGATTTCTTTGTGAATCATATCGTGGAACAAATCTGTCACGGCTCTTTGGTAGGAAGCCCCAGCATTTCTTAACCCAAATGGCATGACTGTGTAGCAAAAGGTACCCCACGGTGTTGTGAACGCTGTCTTATGTTGATCTTCCTCGGCCATAAGAATCTGATTGTACCCAGCGAACCCATCCACGAATGAGCGAACCTCGTAGGCAGCAGTGGAGTCAACTAGCATGTCGATATTAGGGAGTGGAAAATCATCCTTTGGGGAAGATTTGTTTAAATCCCGGAAGTCTACACAAACTCGAACCTTGCCGTTCGCCTTCCTGACTGTCACAATGTTGGCTAACCATGTCGGATACTCGATAACCTTGATGAAACCCACACTGAGGAGCTTCTCAATCTCTTCTTTGACCTGCAGAGACCATTCTGGCTTGATCTTTCTGAGCTTCTGCTTTACTGGCCTGGTATCTTCTCTGATCGGAATCCTGTGCTCCGCTACCTTTCTGTCCAAACCCGGCATGTCTTTGTATGACCATGCGAACACATCCACGAACTCCCGTAGTAATGCAGTCAATCTATCTCTGTCGTCCCCTTTGAAGAAGCTTCTAATCTTAGTTTCTTTTGGCTCTTCTTCGGTACCCAGATTAACAACATACAATTCTTCGTCAGCCTTTGGACCATTCTCGCCACGACTACGGACTTGTTGAGCAAGTTCATTTAAGTATGTTGTGTTTTCGTGGTCTATTTCATCATAATTTGAATCGTTATTAACTTGTTCGTTAAGTTCATTATTAGTTAATTCATCATTTATGATGTTTGCAATCTCAGGGTACTCAGAAATATCAAATTTTTCATTAGCAAAGAAAGGAAACACACGCTCGGCTATGGCCTCCAAATCCTCTTGGGTGAGGGTATTAGAGACACTCTCGGACTCGAAGGTAAGTGTGAGCTGCTCTTCCTTTGTTGCTGTGCGGGGTATGCAACCCATTTCTTGGACTAAGAATTCCTCGGATACCACGGGCCCTTTTGTTGAATACCAATTGTTGATCGGCTCGGAGCTTGGCGGGATCTCACTGATAGTTTCGTTCATGATGACGGTGTCATGGATGGCGTTAACTTGGCATTCATTCATCATGGCAAGCTCTTCAAACATGGAGGCTAAATCTGTCAGTTCTTCCCCCACGGTGATTTCTGTCTCGAACTCTATAGTCATCTTCCTCCCCACCATTCACGGGGCGACATGGGAGTTGGTTCTCTGTCGGATATCTGGACCTCACAATCGGAGAAGATTTCGAGGCCGGGCTTTTTGACCCCTTTATTGTTAACCCACGGCTCGGGAAATATCATGTATGGAACGTCTTCCCCTTGGCGGACAAAATAACCATTCAACGTCTTGCGATAAGGCCTTAGATTAGGGACTTCATACCGACGGCCTTCTTTACGAGCTCGGGCCTTTTCGTTCTTGATCGCTTGCTCTTGTTTCAAGTCTTCTTTGGAAGGCTCATACCCCAAACCGAAGGTGTTCTTGACAAATGGGACTTGCACGGGATGTAGGATTCCTTGCTGATATTTCCCTAAGCCTAAACCAGGGAAGTAGTCCATATTCCTCATCATGCGGAGGACTTTGTGATTGCTGGGGGTCCATGATCCGTTTCCCCCTTCTTTATCGATGGCGTTGATTGAGACGCCGAGAGAGTGGAGTCTGGTAGACCATGCTGAACTTGGTGGACGGGCTCACCTTTTCTGTGGATGGTGATGTTTTCAGCCATTACGGTCACTATTTCATCACCATTTCGGATCTTGATACATTGGTGGAGAGTTGACGGTACGGCATTAGCACTGTGAATCCATGGTCGACCCAACAGTAAGTTGAACGAGGCCGGGATATCAAGCACTTGGAATGGAACGGACATGACCATGCTCCCAAACTCAATATCTATTTCGATCATCCCCATGACTGTACGGGCGGTGCTGTCATAACCTCAGATTACTTGAGTAGAAGGCTTCAAATCAGAATCCTTAAGCCCCAGTATGCCCATGATTCTACCAGGCATGAGATTGAGTGCGGAACCACCGTCCACTAAGACTCTTGAGACGGGCCTCCCCCTTGCTCGTACCTTGAGGTAAATAGCTTCGTTGTGGTCGGAACCAAACAGTGGAAGGTCCATATCGGCAAAGGTGATGACGTTGCCAAAGTGAATGTGACCAATCATTGCCGTGAGGTCCTCGGGAGAAGTATCGGGAGAGACTGATGTATCATCGAGATTGCGGATGACAAGATCTCGGTGTTTCTTTAAGGATGCAATGAGGTCCCAAATAGAGATGTTGGCTTGAGTTTTCTTGAGTTGGACAAGTAGAGGATCTTCGGGAGTGTTGTGAGCTTGCGGCCTTTGAGAAGAGGAGCTCGGTGTGGAAGTGGAAGGGTTGCTTGCTATGACTCGACCGAATCGAGTTAGCATGTTGACGTTCCCATCTTGCTTCTTTTTCCTATTCTCTAGTACTTCCCTCATTACTTCATCGTAAGTCACTACATAACAAGAATTGTCAAGTTTATTCATAACATTGGGGCCCCCATTCACAATTGGGATTGAATGGGTGGTCCCCTCGAGTTCTCCTATCTCTATTACATTGACATGCTCGTCATTAGTCACTACAAATTCTTTCTTATCTATGAGATCTTGAATGACATTGCGGAGAACGAAGCAATCCTCGGTGGTGTGGCCACTATATTGGTGGTAGCCACAATATTTGTGGTGAGCATGATTGGGGTTGATCGTCTTGGGTTGGTACCCTTGCACGGGCGTGACTTGACCCTTTGCCTTGAGGACCTCGAACACTTCGGTTTGAGTCATGCCTTGGAGAGGCATGTAGACACGGTCACTTCGGGGCTTCTTCCCTTGAGGCGGAGGAGCCCTTTTGTAATTCCCCTTGTCAATAGTGACGGCGTTGACCGAGGCCTCTTTTGTGGAGTTGGAAGCGGCCTTGTAGCGGTAAGTAGGAGTGGTCTTCTTAATCTCCTTGAGCAAGTAATCCATGCGTACCCCCGCCTCATACATTTGGGAGAAGTCGGAGTAGCAAGCCCCACTTAGGTGAGTGCGGAGATCAATCTTGAGACATTTGAGGAATATGTCCATTTGCTCTTTTGTGTTCGGCCTCTCAACAATTTCAGAGAGTTTGTCATTCCATCTCCTTGTGAAGTCGATGAAGGACTCATTGTCTCGTTGAGTAGTGTTCTCTAGCTCTTTCCTTGTGGGCCGGTGAGTGGTGTTGCCTTGGTATTGGTTCTTGAAGGCAAGCATGGAGGGGTCCCAATCAAGACGGACAGTGAGCGGGAGAGTAGCATACTAATCTTTTGCCGCCCCCTCGAGAGTGAGAGGAAAGCATTGAGCCATCACCTTGGTGGAGACCTTCTTCGGAACCATTGCCCAAATATAAGTCTCAATGTGAGCCATGGGACAAGAGTTGCCCTTGAATTTGCTTATGTCGGGCATCTTGAACTTATCGGGAAGAGCGGCCATAGTACTCATGAGGATGGATGATTGATAAAGGCTTGTGTCGGAGCCTTTCCCCATGTTGAGCCCATTGAATTTTTGGTCGATGTAGGCCATGATAGAATCCACCATTTTGGGCTCGTTGTTCTCGGAACTTGGTTCCCCCATTTTCTTGGTGCGGGTGTTGACATAAGGACTCTTGAACAAACCCTCGGTCCATTCGAATTCATCATCATTGTTTTTGTTCTTTCCCTTGGCAAGGTTGGTGAGCTTTTCTTTCATTAGCTCCATTTCGGCCTCGTGGGCCTCCCTTTGGTTGTCGAGGTGGGATTGCCAAATGTCGTCTTTGCTTTGTGCCTCCTTGTTAAGGGTGGAGACTTGCTCTTGGAGGAGTTGGACCATAGTTGAGAGATGTTCGAGAGACATGGTGTTGCTGCTGCCGGTCATGGTTGATGTTGGAGCTGTTGGAGTGATCTCTTCACGGACTAACCGATTCGCTGAATTCCGGTAGACTTTGTAAGTACCAATTGAACCTATATTGCAGAAGAGGCCCTTGTCAGTCTTGAGTAACACTTGCGGTCCATGAAGAGGCTTAGAACACACAGTTGGGCACACGACTCGAACCACATAAGAAAATACCCTTCTTTTTTTTTTTTTTTTTTTTTTTTTTTATAAGTCGGAGGGAATGAATCCCTTTTGGGGTTTCTAAGAAAATAATGGAATCGTCACACTAGTATATAGACCATCTCGCGGTCCCATATACTCATCGGATTCCATCGCGCTTGTGAATCCTACATGTATCGGGATTAAACTAAATTAATGTAGTAAAGCATACATGCAGGGACGGATTTTTATTTTCGTCCAAAATAACCACTTTTGGGGACGGATTTTTATTGCGTCAATTTCAACAAGTTGGCATGTATGATTTGAAGACATTAGTTTAGGGAAATCTCGGTACATGGAAACCGACTTGAGTCACGGAGTGTTAGACCCTAACTAGAATTGTGTGGTTTGTGCTCGGCTTGAATATGAGGCTCAAAGGTCACCCCCGGCATGTAGTCTTGAACTACGCCACGGGCTGAGGTTTACCACTTCGAAAGAGCCAAGGTCTGGTGGAGCTTGAAACTTTCTAGGACGGGCCTCGACGGGTTTGGGGTTGGACTTGTGCGACTCGATAGTGAGCAGTTCATAGGAATATGTGCATGTAGTGTGAGGTCTAACAAGTGACAAATTTTTTTATTTATTTATTTTTTTTTTGAAAAGAAAGAAAAACACACAAAACACATAAGCACATAAAATTACAACTCCCGAATCACCCGTGTGACCGGTAAATAAAACACAAAATTAAAACAGTCCGAGGGTTCAATTCTGTTCTGATGCAGGCAACTGTGCCCACACCCCACTGTTCTGCTCAGTCACTGAAACATGTTTCTGTTCTGGAAACCAACCCAGAAGCGTGCGCCTCTGAGTGCTGATGTGGGACGTGCGCGCATGGCGCAATGCTTATGGGAGGCGCGCACTTCTGAGGCACACCTGTCAGAATGTCAGACTTTGGACTCAGGGGATTGCCCTGGTCCCATGTTCATATTGTAACCCCTGCAGAAGTGATTAGTGCAGAATAACAGAAGAAGAAGATGAAGAACATGAATAAGTGGGCGATTCTGGTTCTTGATGCGGGATGCGCGCGCCTTAGGCTTAAAAGGCCAGACGCGCGCGCCTCCCTCATCAGGAAACAGAATGCCCAGAAAAGATGTAGATTTTGATCATAATGCAAGTTTAACCCTCAAATAAACTCCCAGCGGAGTCGCCACTGTAAATACCCCGGGGAACCACGGCTTGGCTAGAGCGGTGAATTATCCTAGGATGTCTAACTTGTTTTAGATTGTTTAGATTCGCCACCTATGTTTTTAGGAACATAAGAAAAACCTATAGATTGTAGCCTAAGTTTGATTACGAAAACAAAGATTCTTTGTTTTGAGGTTCGGGGGTTAGATTACGAGATGGGAAGTACCGAAACACCCATCTCGCCCAACTAAAGTTGGTCTTGCTTGATCAAAATCTACATGAATGAAAATGTTCTTCTTCTTCTTCTTTAAGTCATGAAAAGGGGGGATTTAAAATAGGATTTGGAATGTAGGAGATGACTCCTTAACCAACCTCAATGAGATGAGGTGATCATTAGAGTCATGTCCCAAAATGATTTGGGTGATTGCACATTTGATTAAAGTAAAAGAGAGAGATGAGATGAAGTAGAAAAGAAAGGAAAAGATGGACTTTTACCTACAATTTGAAGACCTTCAAGTATTGCTTGATGGAATCCTTGGAGAACCTTTAGAAAGTGATTTTTTGTCTAGTTTTCGTAAGTTCAATCTTCGGTCTAAGTTTTCGATCCTTGAAAATGGAGGTAAAGAGAGGTTTTTATAGGTGAAAGAGGGGTGTTTTTGGTGCCAAAACTCAGTCACCAAGAAATCCTTCCCGGGCAAAATCTTGTAAATTGAGCAAGGGAGGGAATCCTAGCCAGAAATCTGTAACTGACGCCCAGAGGCGCGCGCTTCCTGCTTTAGGGGCGGGAGGCGCGCGCGCCTGGCTCCTCCTGTCGGAGGCGCGCGACTCAGAGAAGGCAATTTTGACAGAATGGACTAGAAAGTCAGCCCTGTCATTCAGTTTAGTCCCTAGACATAACGAAGTCAGTCAGGAACTTAACGGAAGTGACAGAAACTAACGAGAAACACTTAAAATGGGGAGAAACACAAAATCAAATGTGCAATCGGGGTGAGCGGTCCAAGGCGGGGTGTCTACACCTTGACAAAGCAAAACCCAACTCTTACCACTTCAACATCCTCCCGTGCCAAAGTGTCCTATCCCCTGGATTCGCTTTTATCTAAAACAGTAAACAAATAAGGGGTGAGAATGAATCTCAGTAAGCTACTAAAATGCAACTACGTTACATGCTGATATGATAATCATAAAGAAACAATATCAACACATAATCATATAGCATATAGCACATAACATGAGGGCTCCCTATCGCCAACCGTCCCATACCGGTTGGAAATAACGACCAACTCATCATATAACACATAGTGTAGGAGTAAACACTCCTACGAGAATACCAAGTCAAGGTTTACCGAAGTAACATAACTATCTGAGAATACCATCTGAGAAAACCAGTTGAGAAAACCATCTGAGCAGCATAAATAGCTGAAGCCGGGATCCCGAAAACCAAACATAACCAATAGAACCAAAGTAACAACGGGGCAGCATCAAGAGCTGAAGCAGGTTCCGGAACCATATAACACAACAACAATAGCGGGTGAAAATGACACAAAGTCATACCCCTAAATGCTCACGCAAGGGAGCGAGTTCATCCCATCCAAGGCCAATTTGGACTGAGGATAAAGGTACCAGTGGACAACCTTATAGTGAACTTGGCTTGTGTGCCACTATAATTCTCCCACTGCCCGACTCAAGGTACCAATGGAAAACCTTATAGGGAACTTAACTTGTGCCCCTATAATTCTCCCACTGCCCGACTCAACAACACAAGACCAGCTGGACTTTACACGAGAGCACAGTATTAAGTACTTGCTAAACAACAACAACTAGAGCAATGATTCTAAAATAAGGAACCAAGCCAAACACATCAAAAGATGCAAACACGTTACTCATAAAAGAGTTCACAACATTGACATTAGGTCACAACTCAATCCTTTATTAATGACATTAAGTCACCTCACAAGCTTGCACCCATTCACAATTAATCCAAAACACATCAAAAGGATGTTCCATAATACCCATTTAATACTTAGTTAAATTCCACAACACATATGTTCACAAAGGAACTAACTCTATCACTTTGGTGTTCCACAACAACCATCTAGGTACTCTAGGACATTGCCTAAGACCTAGACCAACATTGACCTCTAAATCCCTTGGATTGAAATAACTCAACTTTTTCAGTAACCTGGGCGGTCGCCCACACCAGGATGTGCGGCCGCCCAATACACCATGCTCCAAGACAAAACTTTTCAGATAATTTGTGTGGCCGCACGCCCTATTTGGGCGGCTGCCCACACCCCTCGACAGGCCAAAACTTGAATAAATTATACTCCCTTCGTTTCACCCTCTCACAAGTATAAGTATAATTTTTTTTTTCTAATATACTAATATACTCATTTAGGGATACTTTCATGCATTTCCCCGTCCCACGAATAATAGTATAATTTTTATAATATACTTATTTAACATTTAACTTAAGTTAATATTTTACCGTCCCACGAGTAGGAGTATACCTTTACGTACATTCTAACAATTCCCGATGCATACAAATATGCTCAAAGAACATACTTTCATTCCATTAGAGTTATTTTCCAGTATATTTATACTCCATTTGTCCCAAATTCACAAGTATCACAAATAAATTCTTTTCACAATAATTTCACCTCATATCACACATATAGCAAATATATGACCATTTTACTATTTAAGGGGAATTAGTAACTTACCTATTCCGGGGAAAGTATAAATGAAATATTTTCTGATCGGGTAGAAATGGCCTACTCAACGCCCTGATCATTTTTATATAATTAGTTTTTAAAACGGAGAAGTAAATAAAAAGAAAGAAATTAAAATAAGAAAAATACTTACTCTTTTCTTCCATGGAATTCTCAGAGAAAGAAAGCAATTGGAAAGTTAATAATGTTTGTGTGTATCAATTCGCAGAGAAAGAGAAAGGTGAGGATAAGTATGCTTTGATATTTCCACTTTTCACCTAGGCCCTTCTACTTTCATTTTTTAACAACTAAACCCCCAAACTTTAAAGTTACACTTTGAACCTAAAAGTTTCCACTTATTCAATTAACTCCTTTAACCATTATTACTACTAACTAAATAAATAACACAATAAATCAAACAATATGTGTAAGTCATAAAATATGATGCAACACATAAAATGCACACATAATGTCAAATTAAAATCCCGAAAATATAAAATAAATAGGGACGGATTTTTGGGTCGTTACAATCACTCCCCCTTAAAGAAAATTCGTCCCGAATTTTAGGGTTACTTACCACACGAATCAAATAACCAAAGGTATTTCCATTCCATTTCCACTCAAGTATCTTTAGAGGTTGGAGTAGACTTGAGAGTCTTTGATGTTCAGCTTTAACCTGTTGATAAATCAAACACTTGATACGTAATCCACTATTCCCCATTTCATATTATTCCACTAGAAATGCTGCTTCAAATTATGATACATCTTGGTACTCTCGGGATAAGTATTATACTTGAACTCGTAATCCTCATCAAGAATTTGACGTTTAATTCCATCAATGTTGGTACACATAACTGCCCTCTATAAGTTAATACTCCTTCAAGACTAAAAGAAATATCTTCAACTTTTCTATCTTTGGTTTATCCATTATCTTTCTCAACACGAGGTCATTCTGTTGAGCATCTTTTATCCGTTGAATTAAGGTTAGCAAATCCCGAATATTCGCAATTATCACCCCATGTCTCAATTCATGTAGACACTAATCCCGTACATCCTCTAACATCTTCTACCCTCGGACCATCCTCGAAACTATATAAGATTTCTGACTAATAGTATCTACAACCATGTTTGCCTTGCCCAGATAATAAGAGATGGTGCAATCATAATCCTTCAAAAGTTCCATTCATCTACGCTGTCGATTTGGAAAAATCTCAAACATTGTTTCATAAAGATAATGTTTCCACTTATGTAACGCAAAAACAATCGCAACAAGTTCCATGTCATGGGTCGGATAGTTCTGTTCACAAGAAGTTGACTTTCTCGAAGCATCACTGTAAATAACCATCATTCCCATTAGGCAATGCAAGAATTAGTACAGTGGTTAATCTCTTCTTTAATTCCTCAAAACTGACTTGACATTTTTCATCCCACATATATGGTACATTCTTTTAAGTCCACTGAGTGAATGGTGTAGCAATCTTAAAAAAACCCTCAATAAATCTTCGATAATACTCCGCTAAACCCAGAAAATTTCGCAAATAGCTGCTTCCCTCGGAGCCCAGACAAAACCATTCGCAAATATTGTTCATGTTCCTCTCGAGATTTAGAATAAACAAGGATATTACCGATAAAGACAACCACAAAGGTATCAAGATAAGGTTTGAAAACCCGATTCATCATATCCATGAAAACAACTAGAGCCATTCTGTAAGGTGCCTCAGATATAGGAGCTGTACCTGGAAGTAAGTCAATACAGAACTTGATTTCCCGGTCAAGAGGCATAGAGTACTCAGTAGAAAACACATCAGGAAATTCTTTGACAGTAGGCATATCCTCTATTTCAGGCAACCCTTTAGTAGTATCAAGAACACTGGCCAAGAATCCCACACAACCACGATTCAATAACCTCCTAGCCTTCACATAAGAAATAATATGAATCTCTCTACCCCAGGGAACAGTTTTAAAAGTAAATTTAAGAACATCAGGGATAGAAAATGTAACCACCTTTTCAGCACAATCAACAGATGCATGATATTTACCCAAACAATCTATACCTAAGATAATATCAAAATCTTATAATGGTAAGATAACTAAATCAGCAGGTAAAACATGCTCACGTATACGCACATCACAAGAATGCAACACCTCATTGGTCACCAAACACTCCCCTATAGGAGTAGACACCTCTAACACATAAGGTAGAGATTCAGAAGACAAATCCAATCGAGAAGCACAATACACAGACACATAAGAATGCGATAAACCAGGGTCTATAAGTGTACCTGCTCTCAAACTAGACACAGAAATAATACCTCCTATCACATTAGAGGAATCTGAAGCCTGTTGTTGAGTAATGGCAAAGACATGACCCTGCACCTTGGGTTTTCCTGAAGAATCCCTCTTCTGGCCCTGAGAAGACCCAACTGCACTTCCCGATGCCTGTACTCTAAATCTAGGGTAATCCTTTCGAAAATGACCCAACTGACCACAATTCAAACATTTGCCCTACTTCTTCCAACATCTTTTTTCTGAATGCCCTTCTTTCTGACAATAATTACAGACTCCTCTGTTCTGGATTCCTGAAGTGTTACTTTGATTTCTATCACCTGACTGTCCTTGAGAAGACCCTTTGAATTGTGAAGATCCACCTTGATTTCCTCTATTATCATCACGTTGTTGTTGTTTCCTACCTTGCCTCCCTACACCTAACAACTCCATTTTCTTCTTGTGTTCCTCAATATCATACTCCACTTGGTAGGCTCAATCAACTGCATCTTGAAAATCTTGCAACTTGTGGGATACTAGTTGAGTTCTAATCGCAGTTCTTAATCCCTTCACAAACCTCGTAGCCTTTCTTTTCTCAGTTGCCACTAAATGAGTACAATACCTGGAAAGCTCTGAAAATTTAGCTGAATACTGAGCCACTGACATAGAACCTTTCTCCAAGTTAAGAAACTCCATTTCCTTCCTGTCTTGATCTACCCGGGGAATGAAGTGCTCTTTAAACTTTCCCAGAAAATTCTCCCAAGTATAGGGTACATGAGTCTCATCCCATTTAGTTTTCAAAGCCTTCCACCAATGCTCGGCAGCTCCATTCAGCTTATAAGTAGCAAACCTTACTTGATCTTCCTCAGAACATCTCATAGCATCAAAGATCTTTTCCATTGATTCAATCCACCTTTCTGTCTTAGATACAGTAGGCTCTCCATCATATCCCATTGGTTTCATCTTCAGGAACTGTGCCAACCCATTTCTTGGTGGTGCCTGTTCCCTCTCTTGCCTCAGATCATTAATTGATTTCATTGCATCCTCAAACATACATTGGAACATTATTTGAGCCTCTTCTCTTACCTTATCTTGCCCTGATGGCCCAGAATTATCTCCTTCTGTCCCAACCATTTTAAATGAATACATGCATAGAACACTCAACGTTACTCACACTATACTCTACTACCCTCCTAGGTCATTTAGTCATTCTAGACCATCTACAACCTAGCTCTGATACCAACTGTCGCACCCCAGACCCGTGGTCCTACTTGGCCCCACGCTCGGGACACGATTGGAAGACGTTATAAAACATTTTTAGATTTTTTTTTCGAAATATACTTTCATAAAGTTGAACAAAATCCACACTTGAAGTTCAAAGACTTCCACTGACTTTCAAACCAACTTTTCAAACAACTTCCACAAACGAAAGTACTTAGCCCGAAGGCTTACAAACTTTTATACAAATGTACTCACACCAACATTATCCAAAATATAGGTGTTACAAGATGATGAAGTCAAGGAAACTCTACCCAAAAGGTTATACATCTATGTAATGTAACCTTGACAAAGCAAAACCCAACTCTTACCACTTCAACGTCCTCCCGTGCCAAAGTGTCCTATCCCCTGGATTCGCTTTTATCTAAAACAGTAAACAAATAAGGGGTGAGAATGAATCTCAGTAAGCTACTAAAATGCAACTAGGTTACATGCTGATATGATAATCATAAAGAAACAATATCGACACATAATCATATAGCATATAGCACATAACATGAGAGGCTCCCTATCGCCAACCGTCCCATACCGGTTGGAAATAACGACCAACTCATCATATAACACATAGTGTAGGAGTAAACACTCCTACGAGAATACCAAGCCAAGGTTTACCGAAGTAACATAACTATCTGAGAATACCATCTGAGAAAACCAGTTGAGAAAACCATCTGAGCAGCATAAATAGCTGAAGCCGGGATCCCGAAAACCAAACCATAACCAATAGAACCAAAGTAACAACGGGGCAGCATCAAGAGCTGAAGCAGGTTCCGGAACCATATAACACAACAACAATATCGGGTGAAAATGACACAAAGTCATACCCCTAAATGCTCACGCAAGGGAGCGAGTTCATCCCATCCAAGGCCAATCTGGACTGAGGATAAAGGTACCAGTGGACAACCTTATAGTGAACTTGGCTTGTGTGCCACTATAATTCTCCCACTGCCCGACTCAAGGTACCAATGGAAAACCTTATAGGGAACTTAACTTGTGCCCCTATAATTCTCCCACTGCCCGACTCAACAACACAAGACCAGCTGGACTTTACACGAGAGCACAATATTAAATACTTGCTAAACAACAACAACTAGGGCAATGATTCTAAAATAAGGAACCAAGCCAAACACATCAAAAGATGCAAACACGTTACTCATAAAAGAGTTCACAACATTGACATTAGGTCACAACTCAATCCTTTATTAATGACATTAAGTCACCTCACAAGCTTGCACCCATTCACAATTAATCCAAAACACATCAAAAGGATGTTCCATAATACCCATTTAATACTTAGTTAAATTCCACAACACATATGTTCACAAAGGAACTAACTCTATCACTTTGGTGTTCCACAACAACCATCTAGGTACTCTAGGACATTGCCTAAGACCTAGACCAACATTGACTCTAAATCCCTTGGATTGAAATAACTCACTTTTTCAGTAACCTGGGCGGTCGCCCACACCAGGATGTGCGGCCGCCCAACACACCCTGCTCCAAGACAAAACTTTTCAGATAATTTGTGTGGCCGCACGCCCTATTTGGGCGGCCCCCCACACCCCTCGACAGGCCAAAACTTGAATAAATTATACTCCTTCGTTTCACCCTCTCACAAGTATAAGTATAATTTTTTTTTTCTAATATACTAATATACTCATTTAGGGATACTTTCATGCATTTCCCCGTCCCACGAATAATAGTATAATTTTTATAATATACTTATTTAACATTTAACTTAAGTTAATATTTTACCGTCCCACGAATAGGAGTATACCTTTACTTACATTCTAACAATTCCCGATGCATACAAACATGCTCAAAGAACATACTTTCATTCCATTAGAGTTATTTTCCAGTATATTTATACTCCATTTGTCCCAAATTCACAAGTATCACAAATAAATTCTTTTCACAATAATTTCATCTCATATCACACATATAGCAAATATATGACCATTTTACTATTTAAGGGGAATTAGTAACTTACCTATTCCGGGGAAAGTATAAATGAAATATTTTCTGATCGGGTAGAAATGGCCTACTCAACGCCCTGATCATTTTTATATAATTAGTTTTTAAAACGGAGAAGTAAATAAAAAGAAAGAAATTAAAATAAGAAAAATACTTACTCTTTTCTTCCATGGAATTCTCAGAGAAAGAAAGCAATTGGAAATTTAATAATGTTTGTGTGTATCAATTCGCAGAGAAAGAGAAAAGTGAGGATAAGTATGCTTTGATATTTCCACTTTTCACCTAGGCCCTTCTACTTTCATTTTTTAACAACTAAACCCCCAAACTTTAAAGTTACACTTTGAACCCTAAAGTTTCCACTTATTCAATTAACTCCTTTAACTATTATTACTACTAACTAAATAAATAACACAATAAATCAAACAATATGTGCAAGTCATAAAATATGATGCAACACATAAAATGCACACATAATGTCAAATTAAAATCCCGAAAATATAAAATAAATAGGGACGGATTTTGGGGTCGTTACATAATACTTTTACTGTATCATGATAAATTAAATTCATTGTAACTTATTATTTGAAAACATATGGATATACTATTATACAAGTAAAATGTAACATTCATTTATAAAAATTGTGACAGTACTTTCTTATTTTTACAATATTACTAACGCAAGTGTTTTTAGTTCTAAAGTGTAAATGATTGAATTATTATTTTTCTATACACGTGTTACAATTATGTATAAACATTGTTACATATAAGTAACACGTAAAATTTTAGTTATAATAAGTATTACTTTTGGCAAATGAAGAAAACATAAAAAAAAATTGTTACTTTTCTGTATATATGTATTACTTTTATGTATACAAACTGTTACATATAAGTGACACATTTATTACATTTAGTTATAGTAACTATTACTTTTGGCAAACCGAAAAAAAAATTGCCCACGGGTCATGAGTCCGCTTCGTGGGTAAAAAATGATAGGTCAAGGAATTCTCATACAAGTTTTTGTCATGTTCCTTTACTTGTTCCTAGATGCTCAAGATCAAAAGAAATACATCCTCCGTTTTAAAATAAATACAAATATGATCTTACTTAAAAGCGATTTTAAAAGAAAAATATATCTGTCTCACTATGTTTTGCCACATTTTGTCGCGACTCCGACCTCGCGGGCCGGGAACTCGCGAGCTTGACGTCGACATAAAACAATAAACACCAAAATACTGAAGAAAAAAAATTCCCCTTTAGTACAAAAGATGATACACGGTTTTAGAAATCCAAAACTTAGCAACAATACTAAACCACTAGTATAAGCTCCACAAGCTTACACCAAAATACAAAATATTACAACTTCTTAATGACATCACGGTTTGGTAATACTATCCAAAAGGTTATACATTTAAGTAATGCAAACCGAACAACAACCTGCCCAAAAATCACGATCACTCTCGACGTCCTTCTCGTGATCAGCGAGTCCTATCACTTTCCTCTTGGGGGAGGGTTAAGGAAACAAAGTTGAAAAGAAAGGGGGTGAGATAAATCTCAATAAGCCACTTATGCAACTACATGACATGTTATGATGCAATAAGTAATAATAAATCTCACATAGCACTTAACATATAACAGTTAGGAGATAGCAGCGGAAATAAACAAGTAACAAATGATATAAGCCAAGGTTTCCCAAACGGATAGAACAATCGCTGCGCAGCTTCAACCAAATCAACCAATCAACCAATCTTCGTAGTAGCATAAACAGCTGAAGATAACAACCCCGGTACCGGTGCCATGAAACCCATAATAGTGACAAGGGGAAAATGACACAAAGTCATAACCCAAAACGAATAGCTAGAAATACTTACTCAAGGGAGCTAGCTCATCCCAACCAAGGCCATCTGGAAGGGAAAAGAAGGACCAATGGGCGATACTATACTGGACTTGGCTCGTGCCATTATAATATTATCCATTGCCTGACTCGAACACAAGTACCAGCTGGATTTTCAAATAAATGCTAAGTAAATAATACTAGCTTAAATAAACAACTAACGATTTCAAAGTAGGGAACCATACCAAATAAATCAACATAAAGATGAATCAATCCAACAACACATAAAAAGTTGTTCCAATATTCTCAAACAATACTTAGTTAAATTCCAAAACACATTTGTTCACAAAGGAACCACTTTTAAACACTAGAGTGTTCCACGATGTCCATTTAAGTCAACTAGAATATTACTCATGTTGGGTATGCCCACACATATCTTAGTTTTTAATGTATTAGGATTTATTAGATTTGATTGATCCATCACCTAAGTTTTATTTCATGGACTTTAGACCCACATGTAAGAAGTATTTATACTTCATTTTTTAAGTTGTCCATTGTTATAGAATAGGCTTAGAAATAGGGCAAGAAGATCAAGATTCAAGATAAATCACAAGTTCAGTTTGAGCCACGCGCCTATGCGCCCCTTTATGCTATGCGCCATGCGCCTTTCAGCGCGCGCGTATATAGCCTCGCGCCTCAAAGATCCACGCGTGTTGTTACGCGCCTCAAATGGACCATGCGCTCTAATGGCTCAACGCGCCTCATCATGGTTGATTTTACACTCAGTGATTTAATGAAGACTCGAAGACTTGAAGAGAATTCAAATTACGCCAATGATCCAACGGTGGTTAAAAGATGCATATACGCCCAATCTATTGACACGTGTCCATAACGGTCACATTTATGTTGAGTGTCAAAATGGCTATAATATATGCATGCTCCAATCAACGAGCGACAGCTCATCTTATCCACAAAGATTTCCAACGGCTAGTTTTTGAAGTTCACTATAAATACCCCATAACTTCAACATTTTTGAAGTTGCTGAGTTTTGCTAAGAATTTCAAGAATTTCTCTCTCAAAGCATTTGTTGAAGATTTGAAGATTGCCTTCGTTTTTCCAGATTTCTCAAGAACATCTTCATACCTTCATCCTTAGCCCAGATCTTCAAAGCCTTAACACTTTAGTTTCTTGTGCTCTCCATCTCAAAGATCTAAAGAGCCTTGATACTAAGAACACACACGCACCTCTTTAAGATTAATCATTTAGATTCATCTTTTAGAGATACACCGGTTATTGTTTTGGATTTGTTCTTTCATAAGTAATAGATCTTGAGTTAGTGTATAAGCTCAACATTGTAATTTGTAACACTCCTCATTATATAAGATCTCGATTAGAAATCCAAGACTAACCATCTTGGTAGAGGACGTAGATCTTTCATTGATCGAACCTCTCCAAATAGCTCGTGTTATTATCTTGTTATTTCTTTCAAGTTATTATTTTCACTCACTACTTGCTTGTTTACTCATTGTAGATTGCTTGAACTGAATTGTGTTGTGTTTGTTATATCATTTGCCTTAGTTCCTTATTTCACTCACTTTGAGCCAAAATACTTAGTGTGTGTGTTGCGCTCCCTTTATCACTTTGCGCCTATTTTCATTACTAAATTCCGCTGTGCATTTCACTCACTCACTTAGGCGCATTTCATAACGCTTACTTGATAAAGTGCGCATTCGCAATTGAGTTTTTCAAGGGTACGAAAAGAATTTTAAAACAGCTATTCACCCCCCCCTCTAGCTATTTTTCATACCCTTGTTGCCCTTTGGGACCAACAAGTGGTATCAGAGCTAACACCTTTATAAAACATTTTTCGTTTTTCAAGCTTAACAGCTTGAGTGCCGATTCTAAATGGCAAACTCAAAACCTATGGCAACTGCAAACTACACTCACGTTCCGGTCTTTGATGAAGATCATTTTGACGTGTGGAAATTCAGCATATTGACTCATCTCAACTCAATCGATGAAAGGCTCCATGACACCGTCGTTTATGGACCTTATATTCCGATGAAGGCGAATCCAAATCCACGCACCAACGCTGCTCAACCTACTGTCCTAAAACCAAGGGAAGAATGGACCGAGGAAGAAATTAGAAGAGTTGCAAATGATGGAAAAGCAAGAAACATTCTTCTAAGCACTCTAAGCACGGCTATGAAACAACAAGTCATGCATTGTGCTACTGCAAATGAGCTATGGGATGCTATTGAAGAGCATATTGAAGGAGACACTGTTTGCAAGGAGAACAAGAAATATGAAGTACAAAAGAGACTCAACAATTTCTCTCAACTCCCCGGTGAAAACTTGAGGCAAACTTATGAACGCTACTGTGAAATTATCAATCTATGTATTTCACTTGGCATGAAGTTTACCAACAAAGATTTGAATGTAAATTTTCTACAAGCTTTTGGATCAAGATACCTACATAAATCTAGCGCTCTTGAAGACGCTGGAACTTTAGATGTTTGGACTTTAAGGAACCTATATGCAAATCTCAAAGTTTACGAACTCAAACTCCAACGAATCAGCGAAACTGAAGGAAAGTCAAAATCTATGGCTATGATGGCGCACAGAGAAGCTGCGCCTACACCTGCGCCTACTCCTGCGCCTGTACAAGATGAGAAAAGCTCCGATCCCAAAATTTCTACTTCTGAGCTATTAGACATGGATGATGAAGACTTCGCTTTATTTGTGAAGAAATTTCAAAAGTTCAGAAAATTCTCAAGACCCGGCTCAACCAACAAATTTCAAGGATCTACCAGCAAAGCTCCTCAAAAGTTTTCAAGGAGCAGTGATTCAAAAAGAAAAGAAGATCTTGTTTGTTTTAATTGCAGGAAACCCGGACATTTTGCATCAAGCTGCCCGATCCCCAAATTTGAATATATGCAGAAGAAGAGCAGCCATACTCCCAAATTCACTCCCAAGTTCACTTGTCACAAGGGAATGGTTGCTGAAGAAGAAGCACCAGCAAATGAGCACAACACTTGGATTGAAACAGACTCCGATGAGAGCGATGAAGATTCCGATGATGGACTCGTCTGTTTGATGGCAAATGATGATGAAGTTGATGCTTATGATTCTGATGATGACTTCTCCAAGGATGTTCCCGATATGAATGCCTTGAATAAACCTATCAAGAAATCTCCAGGTTTTCAAGAAGTGAAAAGAAGAAAGGACCAACCATCAGCGAGCTCGTTGAACAAGGATTTCTCACTCCGGCTCAAAACGATGGTGGATTGTTATTCTCACGATGTGATCTTGGAGCAAGGAACAAATTGAGAAAAGGAGCATACATTAGACCACAGGTTGAACCAACTGCTCAAATCTCCAAAATCAATGATGAAGTGATTGCTGAACAAGAAAAATTGTTCAAGAAGGCTGAAAAGGTAATCACTAGATTTGAGTGGTACTTGTTCTTGAGGAGAACCTTGGGTGATCTTGAGTGGTTGGGTGCTATGTTTGAGCAACATCAGAGATCAGTAATTGTTTAGTGGTTGATTTGAAGTGATTATCATTTGTTGAGAATTTTAGTTGAGTATATTTCAAAGATGGCTTTTATATCGGGTATGGACATCATGAATGGTGGTTATATAGTTTGAATTCTCACCGGCTTCAGTGGTAATGTTGGATACGTTGAATTGTATAAGTAATCCTAGTCTGAGTTCTTTGAGAGCGGTAGCAGTTTGTAAAATCAGGGCAGAATGTCTTCATGTTAAAGGATATATTATTTTGAGGAAAGTTTCAACTCAGGCATAGGGTTGAAGATTTATTGATGGATTTCTAAGGTAGCTACACTGTTAACTACATAGCACAGAAAGATGCACTATCTCGATGGATTGGTAAGAGTGAACGAGTTTAATTGTTGCGAGTGTTAATTGATGAATCGAGAGTTGATGACAACTTCAGTATTGATATTGCTTAATGGATTTAACTAGTACTACAGTTATCTAGAGGATATGATTAGTGTTACTAATTTCTAGTGGATATGTCAAGCTTACCCTTATAGTGGATTTGATAAATTCATTATTCATAGAGATGCCTTAAAGAGTGATTGAGATGTTCATTGCTTCAGGATGGTATGGTAACAATGTGTGCTTTGAGAAGATTGATTCCTTATCAACAAAATTATCCTACCCATAAATTGAGATTTATTGCGATTATACATCCATTGCATTAGTGAATGACTTTGATGGAGTTAGATTTGAAGTGTTTACCATATTATATCATCGGGAAAGGTATTGTGTTAGAGAATTCATTGACTTATAGTTCATGGGTGATAAAACTAAATGGGGAATATTAGAGGAATTAACACTTTGGAGTCTTCGTGAGTTGAGACATGGTGTGACTTTGCGATTGTGAAAGCTTTAAATTTCTACTCTATTGAATAATATCAACTATCGAAAATTACTCGTGGAATGAATAATGACAGACAATAAGATTTTGTTCGTGGCTAGTGATGGAATTTTAACTTCTATAGCAGAGTATGTAGTCAACACTTAGTGGAATTAAACATGTATAACGGAGTTCAACTATAGATACTTGAAGGAATACACAAGACCAATTTAATTATGAATCCAAGTAGAAGTAGAGTATTGAGATAAATTCGAGGAGTTACCTTAATTGTTTGATGCTAGGAATTCTAAGTATTCAACTAAGTCCTTGAGTTGTGAATAATCTGGAAGTAAATTATCAGTTGTCAGTTATTTGTTCAGAAGATAGTTCGATTTCATGGGATGTCTACGAGCATGGTAATAGATATGGGTTCCTTATTTACATCTTGATTTTGGCAAGCATTTCAGAAGGCTTGGGGTTCGGAATTGAGACTTAGTATGACTTTCACCCTCAGTCAGATGGTCAGTTAGAAATAACCATTCAGATTCTTGAGAACTTGTTTAGTTGATTCTAAGAATTCAAGGGATATACCTTTACTTCTCGTGGAATTGTTTAATATGTCAGTTCTTTTGAGATTTTTGAAAGAGCTAGAGGTTGAGTTTATCGTCCTGTGTTACTTCCTTCTCTCGACGAGGTTGATAATGAGTTCCATGTGTAGATGCCACGCAATTATGTTTATGATTCTTCTCCGATATGTCTAAAGTTTTAGAGGATATTGAACTCAGTATGGAGTTTCGGGATTGAAATGAAAGGAAGTATCCTGGGTTGTTTGAGGGTTGAGGTAAACAATCCTAAAATTCGGGTCGAATTTTCTTTAAGGGGGAGTGATTGTAACGACCCCAAAAATCCGTTTTATTTATTTTATAATTATTTTATATTTTTGAGAATTTTAATTTAAAATTATGTGTGCATTTTATGTGTTGCATCATATTTCATAATTTGCACATCTTATATGATTATTTGTGTTAGTTAAAGTGTTAGTAGTAAAGTTTATTTGGGGAGTTAAGTTGTTAGTGGGAAATTATGGGAGTTTTATTTAAAATGTGAGTTGAGGGGCTTAATTGCTTAAAATGAAACTTGAGTGATTTAATTGTAGAATTGGGTGAAGATCTTTATATGTTAAGCTCTTCTCCCTCCCTCTCATGCTTCATTACACATTCAACAAAACCAACTTTCCCAAATCAAGTTTTCTCTGAGAATGCCATTGTTGGAGAAAGAAAGAAAAGGTAAAGTTTTGGTCTTCTCCATTTTATTTCTTTTTAATTACTACTCCATTTTTAAATCTAAAAATATATAAATGTTCAGGGTGTTGAGTAGGCCACATCTACCGAACAATATAATTTTCTTGACTCGTTTCCGAAAAATAGGTAAGTTACTAATCCCCCCTTTAAATGTTAAAATGGTCATAAGTATGCTATATATGCTTTATATGTTATAAAATAATGTTTTGGGTATACTTTTATATACTTGTAATTTTGGGACAGAGGGAGTAGTAAAACTGGTTATAGACTTGTTATTTGTGGAAAGTGAGTATATGGGTATAGTAGTTTTGGTTTTGGGAAAGTAGGAGAGGATGCAACATCATATATGCTTTATATATTATACTCCTACTCGTGGGACGGTAAAATAATATCTTTAGTTAAAGGTTAAGTAAATGTATTATAAAATTATACTGTTACTTATGGGACGGGGAAAGAAGTGAAAGTATTCTAAACTGGGTATATTAGTATATTAAAAATTATAATGATACTTGTGAAACGGAGGGAGTAGTTATAAATTGTTGCATGTGGGAAATGTTAATACAAATGGGTGTTGTAGTATTGGGAAAATATAGTAATGTTGTTGTACCTAATCAAATGGATATAAACATGTTATATATGTCTAGTAGGTTGTGAAATAATGTTTTGGTATGTTTTAATTATATTTGTAAATTTGGGACAGAGGGAGTAGTAAAAACTTGTACATAGCTTGTTAGTATTAGGAAGGGTATAGAAGTTGGTGTTTGTATGGTGTTTGGGCTGAATTTGTAGCCTTTGTAAGGGTTGAAAATGTTGAGGGTTGATAAGGTTAGTGTTTTGGGTTGGTGAGATGAAGGGAGTATTTTGTTTTCAGCCAAAATGAGATTTCTGGGCTGATTACACGACTCGTGTAGGGGTACACGAGTCGTGTAAGGAGAGATTCTGAAGGGGTGTTTTTCTACACGAGTCGTGTACTGTTACACGACTTGTGTAAAAGTTCTTACACGAGTCGTGTAGTGGTACACGAGTCGTGTAAGAGCCCAAATTCTGAATTTGTGTATTTTTACGTAAAATCTTCCGGAGGTCATAACTTCTTCATCCGGACTCCGTTTTAGTCGTGTAAACTATCGTTGGAAAGCTCTTCTCGAGTACTACACGATGGGTTGGTTATTGAGTGGGGTTTTGATTTTTATAGTACGTAAATCCAGTAGGTGATTAGTACCAAGATGAGTATCCATGGTTCATTATGGTAGAGTTGGTCTTTTGTGATCAAGTTTGGATTAATGTGATGGTTTGGATGGTTTGTGTGATGACTTAATGTCAATATGGTGCATACTATTATGAAAACGTGTTTACTTCTTTAAGATGAGCTTGTGTGGTTCCCTACTTTGGAATCATACCCCGTTTGTTGTTTAAGCAAGTTTTCTTTGCTTCGGTTGTGTCTAAAGTCCAGCTGGTACTTTTGTGTGTGTTGGGCAGTGATCGGGATTATAATGGTCTCCGAGCCAAGTACATTATAAGGCTCCTATCATTGGTTTCCCATTTTTAACCCCTTCCTTGGGCCAAAGGTTGGGCACTTTGGGTTATGACTTTGTGTCATTTTCCCCCCGTTGTTGTTGTTGTTGTTGTTTGGTTCCGGAACCCGTTTCAGCTCTTCGATGCTGCTCAGTTGATGCCTCTCAGATGGCTATTGTTTGGTTTGAGAACCTTGGCTCAGTATCCACGTATGAGTGTTTATTTCCGCTTTATGTGTTGCATGATGAGTTGGTCGTTATTTCCAACCGGTATGAGACGGTTGGCGATAGGGAGCCTCTCATGTTATGTGCTATGTGCTATACGCTTATTTGTTAATATTGTTTCTTTATGATCATCATATTAGCATGTAATGTAGTTGCATTTTAGTAACTTACTGAGATTTATTCTCACCCCTTATTTGTTTACCGTTTTAGATAAGAAGGAGTCCAGGGAATAGGTCACAGCACAGGGAGGACGTTGGTAAAGAGATCTTTGGTAAGACTTTTGGGAAGTGATGTGTATAAAGGATACATTATGTAAATGTAATACCTTTAGGGTAGTGTACCCGTGACTCAGTTATTTGTATCATCTCTTTTAGTAGGTGTTCGTGTTTGTAAATTTTATAAGTAAAGTTTGTTATAGCCAAGTAGCTAAGTACTCATTTGAGAAAGTTGGTTTTGTGACTTAAAGTCATGTTTTGGTAACGTTTTGGTTGTGTGAACCTTTTTAAGAAAATATATTTCGAAAAAAAATTCTTAGAGTTGCTTTACGACGTCTTCCTCGCGTGTCCCGGGCGTGGGGCCAAGTAGGACCACGGGTCGGGGCGCGACAGTTGGTATCAGAGCTAGGTTATAGATGGTCTAGAATGACTAAATGACCTAGGAGGGTAGTTGTGTATAGGGTAAGTAACGTTGAGAGTTTTATGCAGGTACTTATTGAAAATGGTTGGCACCGAAGGGAATCAGTCAGGGCCTTCAGGGTCGGGTAACGCTAGAGAAGAGGTTCGAGCACTGTTCCAAGGTATGTTTGAAGCTGTCATGAAAATCATTGACGATATAGAGGAGCATAAAACCAAGATTGAAACCTCAGATGTGACAAAACGAGGAGAACAGGTAAAACTGCAACCCCAGCGTGGAGATAGTAGAGAATATCAAGGAACACCTTCGCAAGCGAGGGCATCTTTTCAAGGACCGCATATTAGAGGAACTCGAAGTAAATGAGTATGTAACTACTGTCAAAGGATGGGACATTTAGAAGAAAAATGTTGGAAGAAGCAAGGCAAATGTTTGAGTTGTGGTCAGTTGGGTCACTTTCAGAAGAGTTGCTTTAGATTTAAGAATCAGTTATCGGAAAGTGCAGCTGGGTCATCTCGGGGCCAAAAGAGGGATGCTTTAGGAAAGGTTAAGGTGCAAGATCGTGTTTCTTCCATCAATCAACAACAGATTTCAGATCCTTCTAATGTGACTGGAGGTATAATTCCTATGCCTAGTTTGAGAGCACACACACTTATAGACCCTGGCTCTTCGTATACTTGTGTGTTTGTGCATTGTGCTTCTTGATTGCATGTGTCTTCTGAGTCTTTACCTTATGTGTTAGATGTGTCTTCCTAAGGGGGAGTGTTAGACGACCGATAAAGTGTCGTATACTTGTGATGAGCGTATTCATGGGCATGTTTTATTTGCCGGTTTAGTGATGTTGTCATCACAAGATTTTGATGTTATGGTGGTGGAATTTTATATGCTAGTGTGTTTTAGTTAAGCATGGTATATATATGTGTTTAGCTTTCATGTTATTTATGAATTAAGAAATTTCTAAATTGTTGTTGCAAGCTTGTGCCTGGTAGTTGGTTTATGGAGTTAGTAGTGAAAAAATTTACATCTAAATTGAAAGATATCTTTTCCTTGTGAGATTTTAAATTTATTTCCCTTGAGTGGTACTTGTTCTTGAGGAGAACCTTGGGTGATCTTGAGTGGTTGGGTGCTATGTTTGAGCAACATCAGAGATCAGTAATTGTTTAGTGGTTGATTTGAAGTGATTATCATTTGTTGAGAATTTTAGTTGAGTATATTTCAAAGATGGCTTTTATATCGGGTATGGACATCATGAATGGTGGTTATATAGTTTGAATTCTCACCGGCTTCAGTGGTAATGTTGGATACGTTGAATTGTATAAGTAATCCTAGTCTGAGTTCTTTGAGAGCGGTAGCAGTTTGTAAAATCAGGGCAGAATGTCTTCATGTTAAAGGATATATTATTTTGAGGAAAGTTTCAACTCAGGCATAGGGTTGAAGATTTATTGATGGATTTCTAAGGTAGCTACACTGTTAACTACATAGCACAGAAAGATGCACTATCTCGATGGATTGGTAAGAGTGAACGAGTTTAATTGTTGCGAGTGTTAATTGATGAATCGAGAGTTGATGACAACTTCAGTATTGATATTGCTTAATGGATTTAACTAGTACTACAGTTATCTAGAGGATATGATTAGTGTTACTAATTTCTAGTGGATATGTCAAGCTTACCCTTATAGTGGATTTGATAAATTCATTATTCATAGAGATGCCTTAAAGAGTGATTGAGATGTTCATTGCTTCAGGATGGTATGGTAACAATGTGTGCTTTGAGAAGATTGATTCCTTATCAACAAAATTATCCTACCCATAAATTGAGATTTATTGCGATTATACATCCATTGCATTAGTGAATGACTTTGATGGAGTTAGATTTGAAGTGTTTACCATATTATATCATCGGGAAAGGTATTGTGTTAGAGAATTCATTGACTTATAGTTCATGGGTGATAAAACTAAATGGGGAATATTAGAGGAATTAACACTTTGGAGTCTTCGTGAGTTGAGACATGGTGTGACTTTGCGATTGTGAAAGCTTTAAATTTCTACTCTATTGAATAATATCAACTATCGAAAATTACTCGTGGAATGAATAATGACAGACAATAAGATTTTGTTCGTGGCTAGTGATGGAATTTTAACTTCTATAGCAGAGTATGTAGTTAACACTTAGTGGAATTAAACATGTATAACGGAGTTCAACTATAGATACTTGAAGGAATACACAAGACCAATTTAATTATGAATCCAAGTAGAAGTAGAGTATTGAGATAAATTCGAGGAGTTACCTTTAATTGTTTGATGCTAGGAATTCTAAGTATTCAACTAAGTCCTTGAGTTGTGAATAATCTGGAAGTAAATTATCAGTTGTCAGTTATTTGTTCAGAAGATAGTTCGATTTCATGGGATGTCTACGAGCATGGTAATAGATATGGGTTCCTTATTTACATCTTGATTTTGGCAAGCATTTCAGAAGGCTTGGGGTTCGGAATTGAGACTTAGTATGACTTTCACCCTCAGTCAGATGGTCAGTTAGAAATAACCATTCAGATTCTTGAGAACTTGTTTAGTTGATTCTAAGAATTCAAGGGATATACCTTTACTTCTCGTGGAATTGTTTAATATGTCAGTTCTTTTGAGATTTTTGAAAGAGCTAGAGGTTGAGTTTATCGTCCTGTGTTACTTCCTTCTCTCGACGAGGTTGATAATGAGTTCCATGTGTAGATGCCACGCAATTATGTTTATGATTCTTCTCCGATATGTCTAAAGTTTTAGAGGATATTGAACTCAGTATGGAGTTTCGGGATTGAAATGAAAGGAAGTATCCTGGGTTGTTTGAGGGTTGAGGTAAACAATCCTAAAATTCGGGTCGAATTTTCTTTAAGGGGGAGTGATTGTAACGACCCCAAAAATCCGTTTTATTTATTTTATAATTATTTTATATTTTTGAGAATTTTAATTTAAAATTATGTGTGCATTTTATGTGTTGCATCATATTTCATAATTTGCACATCTTATATGATTATTTGTGTTAGTTAAAGTGTTAGTAGTAAAGTTTATTTGGGGAGTTAAGTTGTTAGTGGGAAATTATGGGAGTTTTATTTAAAATGTGAGTTGAGGGCTTAATTGCTTAAAATGAAACTTGAGTGATTTAATTGTAGAATTGGGTGAAGATCTTTATATGTTAAGCTCTTCTCCCTCCCTCTCATGCTTCATTACACATTCAACAAAACCAACTTTCCCAAATCAAGTTTTCTCTGAGAATGCCATTGTTGGAGAAAGAAAGAAAAGGTAAAGTTTTGGTCTTCTCCATTTTATTTCTTTTTAATTACTACTCCATTTTTAAATCTAAAAATATATAAATGTTCAGGGTGTTGAGTAGGCCACATCTACCGAACAATATAATTTTCTTGACTCGTTTCCGAAAAATAGGTAAGTTACTAATCCCCCCTTTAAATGTTAAAATGGTCATAAGTATGCTATATATGCTTTATATGTTATAAAATAATGTTTTGGGTATACTTTTATATACTTGTAATTTTGGGACAGAGGGAGTAGTAAAACTGGTTATAGACTTGTTATTTGTGGAAAGTGAGTATATGGGTATAGTAGTTTTGGTTTTGGGAAAGTAGGAGAGGATGCAACATCATATATGCTTTATATATTATACTCCTACTCGTGGGACGGTAAAATAATATCTTTAGTTAAAGGTTAAGTAAATGTATTATAAAATTATACTGTTACTTATGGGACGGGGAAAGAAGTGAAAGTATTCTAAACTGGGTATATTAGTATATTAAAAATTATAATGATACTTGTGAAACGGAGGGAGTAGTTATAAATTGTTGCATGTGGGAAATGTTAATACAAATGGGTGTTGTAGTATTGGGAAAATATAGTAATGTTGTTGTACCTAATCAAATGGATATAAACATGTTATATATGTCTAGTAGGTTGTGAAATAATGTTTTGGTATGTTTTAATTATATTTGTAAATTTGGGACAGAGGGAGTAGTAAAAACTTGTACATAGCTTGTTAGTATTAGGAAGGGTATAGAAGTTGGTGTTTGTATGGTGTTTGGGCTGAATTTGTAGCCTTTGTAAGGGTTGAAAATGTTGAGGGTTGATAAGGTTAGTGTTTTGGGTTGGTGAGATGAAAGGAGTATTTTGTTTTCAGCCAAAATGAGATTTCTGGGCTGATTACACGACTCGTGTAGGGGTACACGAGTCGTGTAAGGAGAGATTCTGAAGGGGTGTTTTTCTACACGAGTCGTGTACTGTTACACGACTTGTGTAAAAGTTCTTACACGAGTCGTGTAGTGGTACACGAGTCGTGTAAGAGCCCAAATTCTGAATTTGTGTATTTTTACGTAAAATCTTCCGGAGGTCATAACTTCTTCATCCGGATTCCGTTTTAGTCGTGTAAACTATCGTTGGAAAGCTCTTCTCGAGTACTACACGATGGGTTGGTTATTGAGTGGGGTTTTGATTTTTATAGTACGTAAATCCAGTAGGTGATTAGTACCAAGATGAGTATCCATGGTTCATTATGGTAGAGTTGGTCTTTTGTGATCAAGTTTGGATTAATGTGATGGTTTGGATGGTTTGTGTGATGACTTAATGTCAATATGGTGCATACTATTATGAAAACGTGTTTACTTCTTTAAGATGAGCTTGTGTGGTTCCCTACTTTGGAATCATACCCCGTTTGTTGTTTAAGCAAGTTTTCTTTGCTTCGGTTGTGTCTAAAGTCCAGCTGGTACTTTTGTGTGTGTTGGGCAGTGATCGGGATTATAATGGTCTCCGAGCCAAGTACATTATAAGGCTCCTATCATTGGTTTCCCATTTTTAACCCCCTTCCTTGGGCCAAAGGTTGGGCACTTTGGGTTATGACTTTGTGTCATTTTCCCCCCGTTGTTGTTGTTGTTGTTGTTTGGTTCCGGAACCCGTTTCAGCTCTTCGATGCTGCTCAGTTGATGCCTCTCAGATGGCTATTGTTTGGTTTGAGAACCTTGGCTCAGTATCCACGTATGAGTGTTTATTTCCGCTTTATGTGTTGCATGATGAGTTGGTCGTTATTTCCAACCGGTATGGGACGGTTGGCGATAGGGAGCCTCTCATGTTATGTGCTATGTGCTATACGCTTATTTGTTAATATTGTTTCTTTATGATCATCATATTAGCATGTAATGTAGTTGCATTTTAGTAACTTACTGAGATTTATTCTCACCCCTTATTTGTTTACCGTTTTAGATAAGAAGGAGTCCAGGGAATAGGTCACAGCACAGGGAGGACGTTGGTAAAGAGATCTTTGGTAAGACTTTTGGGAAGTGATGTGTATAAAGGATACATTATGTAAATGTAATACCTTTAGGGTAGTGTACCCGTGACTCAGTTATTTGTATCATCTCTTTTAGTAGGTGTTCGTGTTTGTAAATTTTATAAGTAAAGTTTGTTATAGCCAAGTAGCTAAGTACTCATTTGAGAAAGTTGGTTTTGTGACTTAAAGTCATGTTTTGGTAACGTTTTGGTTGTGTGAACCTTTTTAAGAAAATATATTTCGAAAAAAAAATTCTTAGAGTTGCTTTACGACGTCTTCCTCGCGTGTCCCGGGCGTGGGGCCAAGTAGGACCACGGGTCGGGGCGCGACATCTCGTGTCACTATGGAGAATATATTTGAGTCCCAAAAAGTCAGTGGTGATAAAAGTGGCTTGGGATTCTCATCAACTAGTGACAACTTTAAATGTGATGTCTGTGCTGAAAGAGATAGTGAATTTACCAACCAACAAACTTTTGAAATTCCCAAGGAAAAACATTCTAATTCAATGGGTAAAGGACAGGAAAAAGTCAAGAGACAAACATTCCACTATGTCTACCCAACGAAGCAATTTGGGAAAGCTAATGGGAAAGATATAGCTACAGATGAACCATCTCCTAGCAAAATCATTCTTGAAAATAGGCGCGCTCCTTCTCCGAGTGCTCATTATGCGCCTAAGAGCCACGCGCCTCATCGCCGTGCGCCTCCTAGCCCTATGCGCCCTCCGAGAAAAAGCGCTCCAAAATTTCAAAAGAAAGATTTTGTTAAGTCTAGTTCATCTGACCCAAAGAAGAATGCCATCCTCAAGAAAAGTAAAGAGTTTGTGAAAACTCACGTGATTGGTGGCTTTCATCATTGTTCCATTTGTGATTGTTCATGACACAAGGCCGTGGAATGCCTTTTGCGATTCACTCCCAATGCCAAAGGACGTAAAAATCCTAAGGTCAAGCAAGAGTGGGTTGTCAAAAGTTGCTAACCCTAGGACCCAAAAGGAATAAAGGGGACCTGCTTAAATGTCTATATTTCAGGTTCTTTGTTTCATGGCTGGATCTTCAAAAGCTAGAAATTATGAATGGATTCTCGATAGTGGGTGTTCAAGACACATGACTGGAGATGAATCCTTATTAGAAGATGTCCATGAAGAAAGAGGTCCCTCCGTAACATTTGGCGATAATAACAAAGGTCAAGTTGTAGCATATGGAAAGCTCAAGAAAGACAAAGTGTGCATTGAAAGAGTCTCACTCGTCGAAGGGCTCAAGCACAACTTATTATCCATATCTCAATTCTGCGACAAAGGATTAGAATGCCATTTCACTTCAACGCAATGTCTTATCAAGAATGGCAAAACTGGAGCTATCTTACTCACGGGATATCGTAAGACAAATATTTATATTATTGATTTCCATAGTTTGAACTCTAGTACTAATCTTTGTTTTGTAGCAAAAAGTGTGAACGAAAATAGTTGGCTGTGGCACAAGCGCTTAAGTCACTTGAACTTCAAGTATCTATCTAAACTCAGCAGGAATAATCTTGTCAAAGGACTTCCCAAGGTTGCTGATCATCATGACAAAAAGTGCGCCGCATGTCAACTTGGCAAACAACCGAAGCAGTCATTCTCAAGCAAGTCTAATCCTTCAACTACTAGATGTTTGCAACTGCTTCACATTGATCTATTTGGACCAGTTTCCACCGCAAGTATTAGAAGAAACAAGTATACTCTAGTTGTGGTGGATGATTATTCAAGATATACATGGTAGAGATGATGATTACAAAAGATGATTGTTATGATATTCTCACTACCTTATTTCGACTGCTCCAAACCCAAAAAGAAGATGACATCGTTAGTGTTCGATCCGACAATGGAACAGAATTCAAGAACAACGGTGTTGCTCGATATTGTGAAGATCATGGGATAGATCACAACTTTTCAACCGCCGGAGTCCCTCAACAAAATGGCGTTGTTGAACGAAAGAATAGAACGTTGATTGAAGCGGGAAAGACGATGATAGCTGAAGCTAAATTGCCTAAGTACTTTTGGGAAGAAGCTATCAACACCGCATGTTTTACTCAAAATCGTTCCCTCATCAACAAACTTCACAACAAGACTCCGTATGAACTTTGGCGTGGTAGAACTCCCAACATTGCATTCTTCAAGATATTTGGTTGCAAATGTTATATCCTCTACAACGGAAACGAACATAGAGGTAAATTCGATGCCAAAGCCGACGAAGGTATTTTTGTTGGGTATGCCAAACACTCTAAAGCTTTTCGTGTTTTTAATAGAACCACATTAGTGATAGTTGAATCTGTACATGTTACATTTGATGAACATTCTCTCCTTGAGCCACATTTGGCTCCAAATGTTGCTGATGATTCTATTGAGCTAAATGATACAGGTGCTCCTATTTATGTTGCGCCCACTCAAGATCAGAATCTATCAACACAAGGAAATCCATCTACATCAAATGCGCCTAATTCAATGCATTATGCGCCTGTTGAATCCTCTATTGCGCCTCACTCAAATGATGCGCCTCATGATTCCTCTTACGCGCCTATTTCTACTGCTGCATCTGGTGTTAACCCAAATTTCAATTCTGAGCCAGTTCAACCCCCAAATTTCAATGACTTTGAATCTGGTGAAGATGTACCAATTGAAAACCTTCAAATTACTACAACTCAACCTAACTTACCTCCTGAAATTCGTGAAGTTAGAGGTCACCCAATTGCTAATATCATCGGTGATCTACAAGTTGGTGTTCGTACAAGGAGAGCTACAAACTTTGATGCTTACACTGCTTTTATCTCTCAAATTGAACCGAAGAAGGCTGATGAAGCGCTCCAAGATCCTAATTGGGTTGTTGCAATGCAAGAAGAACTCAATCAATTTGAACGATGTAAGGTTTGGACTCTAGTTCAAAGACCAAATGATCATGGAGTGATTGGTACAAAATGGGTGTTCAGGAACAAGATGGACGAGAATGGAACCATCACGAGAAACAAAGCAAGATTGGTTGCACAAGGCTATAGGCAAGAAGAAGGAATTGATTACGATGAAACTTTTGCGCCCGTAGCAAGACTTGAAGCTATCAGATTATTTCTAGCTTACGCCGCTCACAAGAACTTCAAGTTATATCAAATGGATGTGAAGAGCGCGTTTCTAAATGGTGAACTCCAAGAACAAGTCTATGTGGCTCAACCACCTGGGTTTGAAGATTCACAATTTCCAAATCATGTGTACAAACTCCAGAAAGCTTTGTATGGACTCAAACAAGCACCAAGAGCATGGTATGATACACTATCCAAGTTTCTCATCGAAAAAGGCTTCACTCGCGGTAAAATCGATACAACTCTTTTCATTGCCAAACATAATGGTCATAAATTACTTGTTCAAATTTATGTTGATGATATTATATTTGGTTCAACTAATGAATTGTTGTGCAAGCGTTTTGAGAAACTAATGAAGAGCAAGTTTGAAATGAGCATGATGGGAGAACTCACATTCTTCCTCGGGCTTCAAATCAAGCAAATGAGTGAAGGCATATTTATCAATCAAGCCAAATACACAAAAGACTTAATCAAGAAGTTTGGACTTGAGAACGCTAAAGCATACGATACTCCAATGGCCACAGGCAACAAACTCGACAAAGATCTAAAAGGTAAACGTGTTGATCAAACGCTCTATCGAGGTATGATTGGCTCACTCCTTTATCTTACTGCTAGTAGGCCCGATATTATGTTTAGTGTTTGTGTTTGTGCTCGCTATCAATCCGACCCTAGAGAAGCACACTTAATTGCTGTGAAACGTATTATAAGATATCTCTCTGGCACTGTTAACCTTGGACTTTGGTACACCAAAGATTCGAACTTTAAACTTGTAGGTTACTCAGATGCGGATTATGCAGCGTGCACAATTGATAGGAAAAGCACAAGTGGCACTTGTCATTTCCTCGGATATAGACTTGTGTCATGGGCAAGTAAGAAACAAGCTTCTGTATCTGTTTCAACAACCGAAGCCGAATATATCGCTGCGGGAAGTTGTTGTTGCCAAATACTCTGGATGAAGCAGCAATTGGTGGACTATGATATCATCGAAGAAAATTGTCCCATCTACTGCGACAATACATCAACAATTGCAGTTTCTGAAAATCCTGTCATGCACTCAAAGACCAAGCACATCGACATCAAATATCACTTCCTCAAAGACCACGTGGAGAAAGGCAATATACATTTGGAACACGTGGGAACCGACTATCAAATCGCCGACATTCTAACGAAAGCACTCGACGCGAAACGGTTCATATTTTTGAGAGGCGAAATGGGTATGCTTGAACTCAACTAAATTCAATATAGTTTTGTCAATACTAATGATTTTATGTTTATGTTGAATTATGAGTATATTAGGTACAAATGATTAAATCAATTTTTCAAAGTTTCAAGGAAACTATGCGCGCCTAATACTTCTGCGCGCTCAACTCTTTGCGCGCCAAATTCTAGCGCGCGCCTAGCATTCAATGCCTCTTAAGTCATTTTGCGCGCCTAGATGAGTATGCGCCCTGTTAAGGTAATGCGGTCCTTCATGCGCGCATTAACTATTGCGGCTCAATCATTTCTCAAAATTCAATTTCAATGATTGAACGTATTAAATACACAAGTACCAGGTATGTTCATTCTGTTCATTTATTATAGGAATCTATGTCTTTTGACATTCCATTAATTGTTCAAGGGTACTTGTGCAATTAAATTTTTCCCTCGTTTTACGCTTTTCAAAAATTTTATTTTCTGGGGATTTATTTCTTGCACCCCAAACTTACACCAAAATAGATGTTTTTGGGGTTTGTGCAAAATTAGTCAAAATTGCTCATACAACTAAAGGGATAGTGGAGCATTTTTTCTTTTACCCAATATGTCACATCATGACTCTTTATGTCATTCTGCATTTAATGCCCTTCAAATCCATATATCCCTCATTAATGCGCCTTACACATGTCATGATGAGCCGCCGTTTTTCAAAATCCCTCATAAATACACATCCTTTCAACTTTCCATCTTTTTTAAATTTTTGACAGTATTATTTCCATATCAGTGCAATTTTTTTTCCCAACCTATATATACACTTCCTTCTCTCTCTCTCTTTCTCACCAACTCCCTCATCTCTCTGCACCTCCCTACACTCTCTCTCTCTCCAGTCTCTCCGTTTCTCTCTCTCTCTCTCTCTCTTTCGTTTCTCTATTTTTTCTTATATATATCGTTAATGGGTCCGAAGAAAGCTACAAAATCTACCCAAGACGAAATGGTAATGAATTCTAACTCTTAAACTCTTTAATTTCTGAATTTTTTTCCTGTGTTCGTCTTTTCAAAAAACCCGAATGCCCATTTTTCTTGATTAATCTTGCTTCGGTGATCCGTTTTCAAAATCGTTCGTTAGGTTATGTTCGTTTTGCAATTTCGAGTCTTTATAACTAACTTTTTCAACGATCAATTCGCTATTTGGTGCGAATCTGAAAAATCACCATTTTCGACTTTTCGGTTTTTTAAGATCTTTGAATCCATTTTTTTTGGATTCGTTGTTGATTTTTACTTGTTTTGATTTACATATTTGTTATCCTTGTCTTCGTGCGGTCATTTTGATATATTGTATGCTTGATTTGGTGAGTTTCACGAATTATGTGTTCTTGGTGTTTTGGTGTTCTTCGAGCATTCAAGACATGTTCTTCGTGTTCTTCATTATTTCTGCTTGACTTGGGTCTCATAAATTTTCAAAACTTGTTTTTCAAAATTTTCACTTTTTGATTCTGAAAAATTGCATATGTATGTTTGCATGTGTTTGTGTGTTTTTATACTCAGTTTACATTCTACATAAGTAATGCGCCTATATATGAATTCATGCGCCTAGTATGATTATGCGCACATTGACATTATGCGCCTCAAAGAGATTCTCGCGCTCACATGCGTTTGCGCCTCAATCCTTTATGCGCCTAATATCATTATGCGCCTACACTTATTATGCGCCCCAATTCATACTAGTCTTATGTTCAACTTTCTTATGTTCAAACTTTTCTTAGTATATTTCATAGAACCTTAAATATGCGCCTTGTATTTCTCTGCGCCTCATAAATTTCATGCACCTACCATAATTATGCGCCTAGATTCATTGTTCTCTCTTTATGTTCCTATGACTCTTTGCGCCTAATTATTATATGCGCCTCAAATTTCATGCGCCTGGTATACACTTTGCTTATTTATGCTTCTATGCGCGTAATTCACACCAATTCCTTTAAATGTTTAATTTGTCAGGATCTATCTAACTTCAGACCTGGTGAAACATTTGATTTGAACGAGCTATCTGCTGACCCTATGGGTGTTGAAATTATGGATTATATCAGACTGGCTGGTCTTCTCCCTTTGTTCACTCTGGAGCAACCTTTCTACTCTCCGCTCCTCGTTGATGAATTTTTCTCTACAGCAGAATTTGTAGAAATTCCAACAGACATTGAAGGAATGGGCGCTATCGCATTCCGCGCAGTAGTTCAAGACGTTGAGATAACCATGTCTGCCGGCACTATAAAGAACGTTGTCAACTTCAACAAAACTGGCCCCTTGGGTGTAGCTGGCAAAGTCAATTCCTATTCAGCCGCCGCTCAAAACATTATGGCGCGTTCCCTTCTTCGTATTCCTATGCTTCAAAAACAATATCAAAACGGTGGAAATTAGAGATGGTGGTGATTTATTGGCGCATATTTGCGCATCTGGTGGTGCACTTCCATTATCTTCAAAACTGGAAATGTCAACAGATTTACTATGGAGCAAGGGGAATTCACAGCTGCCATCATGGCAAAAAACCATCCTCAACTGGCCTCAGATCTTATTTACTAATCTTCAGGACCAGATTGACAAGTACAATAAAAACAAAGCTGACGGCAAGACAAAGTTCAAGACTCACTGCCGTATTCTCACTAAAATCTTCCTCTCCTACCCTGCGCTTGCAAATTTTCTTGCTGAGAAACCCAGCCTACCAGACCACTGATGTCCCTGTTTTTTGGTAAGGACAGTTTAGTGATGAAGAGGCGCAGAAAGCGCATGGCCAAGCGCGCGCCAAGGGTGAAAGGCGCTCAGTTGGTAGATGAAGCCACTGAGTCAGATGAAGAAAAGCAGCTGGCGCAGATGGTGAAGAAGAAGCTGCAGTAGCGCCACGCGCAGAACATATTTCCTGGCGCAGTGAAAGGCAAAGGCAAAGGGATTGCTGAAGAACCAAGCAGACCTGCTAAGCGCCCCAGAACGGGCACTGAAGAAGAAAAGGAGCTGAAACGCGCTAAAGAAGCAGTAGACTGGAAGCGCAGTTAAAAAGAGATGAAGAATTCAGATTGAAACAGGCTGCTGATTTATCTAAATCTGAAAGGCGCAAAGGCGCAGGATCTAGCGCTGATGCACGCGCGCCTGCCCATGATGCGCCTCCAACCGTTCATGCGCCTACTCAAACACATCATTTTTGATCGTCAACAAGTCAGAGATAAAATTTCTGCAGATTTATTTGGTGAAGATATTGAGGATCAAGCTCAGGGGGAGCCAGATCAGTTAAGGCGCAAACCATCATCTGTGCGCCCAAAGGCTCCTGCGCCTCATCCTGAAGAAATTTCTTCAAGCGCAGATATATATTCCATCTCCTCCCCGCGCTCCTACTCCGCGCCCCTCTACTCCTGCGCCTCTTCCTCCCACTCCTGATATGAGTGTGGTTATTTCTCTTCTAAAGCAACTCCAGCAAGGCCAGTCTCAAATGAACTCACAGTTGGAGCTTCATACTTCAATGCTTACCCAGCAGGCTGATGAGATTGCTGCCATTAAGGGGGAGATAAAGCGCATAGATGCCAACATCAAGGACAAACATTTCCTGACTCCTCAACAATGGAATGACGCTATTGATCAAATGAATGAGCTCTTCAAAGGCACTCTTGCCTCCCTTCATGAGCGCATAGATGGTGGCATTAAACTCACTGATGGCCAAGATTTCATTAATGCTATAAGGGAGGTAGAGTTGAAACATAGCGGGTGATATAAGGAAGTTGTTTGAAATGGTGGCTGGAGATAGCCAAAAATTGCTGAGTGTGGTTGATAAACTCAAGGAAGTTAAGGATGAGCTAGAAATCCTAAGTTTAACTGTGTATGGTGCTGATCCTGGCGCAGAACCCAAAGCTTCTGAAACTCCTGCGCCTCCAGCTCCTGAAACTCCTGCGCCCTCTTCAAGCTCTGCTCCCAGCGCGCCTGTTGACATTAACTCCCTGCTTTCAAAGATTGATGTTTTGAAAGAGTTAGTTGTCACTCACTTCAACGCCGCACACCTCCAGCGCAGACAGGCGCTCAGATAGGATTTCCTATCTGACATTGTTTCAGCGCAGGCTGCTATTGAGGCTAACTTTCAGAACGTTGCAGAAAACGTCGCTCATCAGCAAGCCATTACTCAACGCACCATTGATGAATATCAAAACATTAATGTTGGTCATTTGCGCTACCTCAGAGACGGCGTCACAGACACTCATGGTTAGTGAACCGCGCCTATCAACTTTTCTAAACAAAATCCAGCGCTCCGTTTCTGAAATTGAAGAAGGTTTGAAGGAAGATGACGCGCCTCCTAATCATTAGTTTCTTTGATTGTAAGAATTTTTTTTGTAAATCCCTTTGAAGATAGTGTTTTAGTGCTTACTTGTTTTAGCACATCTTTTGTCCTTGTTCTATTCGAAACTTGTAACTTGTAACTCCTACTTCCCAAGTTTTAATAAGAACAAGAGCATCACTTATTATCAAACCTTGTTCACTCAAACTCCTTGTTTGTAGAACAAATGATATTGTTTAAATTCATATGCATCATATTGAATTGTTTCATACTTTTATGCATTAAGTTTAAAACGGTTTAAACACATTTTAAAACTGAAAATCATATATCATCTTGAATGTGTAAACTGTTGTTCCTATCTTTCCATATGTAAACTCTATTTCTTATTGGAATAGATTAGGAATCTATATCTTGGACTAGTGTGACATTAACTTGAGACATGATTTACCAATTTCATTCATTTGGACATGTTTTTATCAAGCATAATGTTTGTCGTTGATATAGTAGGTAATGGCATCAATCAAATAGGGGGAGATTGTTGGTATGCCCACACATATCTTAGTTTTTAATGTATTAGGATTTATTAGATTTGATTGATCCATCACCTAAGTTTTATTTCATGGACTTTAGACCCACATGTAAGAAGTATTTATACTTCATTTTTAAGTTGTCCATTGTTATAGAATAGGCTTAGAAATAGGGCAAGAAGATCAAGATTCAAGATAAATCACAAGTTCAGTTTGAGCCACGCGCCTATGCGCCCTTTATGCTATGCGCCATGCGCCTTTCAGCGCGCGCGCATATAGCCTCGCGCCTCAAAGATCCACGCGTGGTGTTACGCGCCTCAAATGGACCATTGCGCTCAATGGCTCAACGCGCCTCATCATGGTTGATTTTACACTCAGTGATTTAATGAAGACTCGAAGACTTGAAGAGAATTCAAATTACGCCAATGATCCAACGGTGGTTAAAAGATGCATATACGCCCAATCTATTGAAACGTGTCCATAACGGTCACATTTATGTGAGTGTCAAAATGGCTATAATATATGCATGCTCCAATCAACGAGCGACAGCTCATCTTATCCACAAAGATTTCCAACGGCTAGTTTTTTGAAGTTCACTATAAATACCCCATAACTTCAACATTTTGAAGTTGCTGAGTTTTGCTAAGAATTTCAAGAATTTCTCTCTCAAAGCATTTGTTGAAGATTTGAAGATTGCCTTCTTTTTCCAGATTACTCAAGAACATCTTCATACCTTCATCCTTAGCCCAGATCTTCAAAGCCTAACACTTTAGTTTCTGTTTGTGCTCTCCATCTCAAAGATCTAAAGAGCCTTGAACTAAGAACACACAAGCACCTCTTTAAGATTAATCATTTAGATTCATCTTTTAGAGATACACCAGTTATTGTTTTGGATTTGTTCTTTCATAAGTAATAGATCTTGAGTTAGTGTTATAAGCTCAACATTGTAATTGTAACACTCCTCATTATATAAGATCTCGATTAGAAATCCAAGACTAACCATCTTGGTAGAGGACGTAGATCTTTCATTGATCGAACCTCTCCAAATAGCTCGTGTTATTATCTTGTTATTTCTTTCAAGTTATTATTTTCACTCACTACTTGCTTGTTTACTCATTGTAGATTGCTTGAACTGAATGTGTTGTGTTTGTTATATCATTTGCCTTAGTTCCTTATTTCACTCACTTTGAGCCAAAATACTTAGTGGTGTGTTGCGCTCCCTTTATCACTTTGCGCCTATTTTCATTACTAAATTCCGCTGTGCATTTCACTCACTCACTTTAGGCGCATTTCATAACGCTTACTTGATAAAGTGCGCATTCGCAATTGAGTTTTTCAAGGGTACGAAAAGAATTTTAAAACAGCTATTCACCCCCCCCTCTAGCTATTTTTCATACCCTTGTTGCCCTTTGGGACCAACAACTCAAAACCTAGACCGAGATTTCATTTTAGTCTTAACAAAACAAACAAAAAAAGATTCTCAGAAACAGGACCGACGGGCACGCGCTATGGACCAGGCGGGCGCTCAAATAGGCAGAAGGTTGTTCGAGGGGATTTGGGCAGGTGTAGGCGGGCGCCTGGCTTAACCCAGGCGGGCGCTCGATCGGCGCTCTTGGGCAAACTGCCAGCTGGGTTTCTTTACAAATCCTTCACAAATCCTTACCATTTCTAAATACTACTCTTACTCCAACCTCTAACAAGTATACCAAGGTACCAAAACCACATATAAGTCTAAAAAGAGGCTCATATAACAACATTTTACAACCCAATCCAAGATTTCAATCCCACATCAAATTATCACAAAATTTACCAAAATATAAATAAATCCAAAACTCATCCAAGAAATTCATATATAACAATCATAGTCATACAAGTCTAGAATGAACATTTTTAACAAAAAGGGGGAAACGTAACTTACTTGAAATTTATGAAAGGTGACGGAATTCGATCTTTCTTAGCTACAAACGATCCTAGCGACGATCTAAACATTTTATATAAAAGGAGTATTAAGAAAAGATGAATAAAAGAAGACCAAAAGAAAAGAAATGGGATGGAGCTTTCTTACCTTCAACAACAATGGAAGAGAGAGAGAGAAATGAGTGTGTCTGTGTGTGTGTGCAGGAGAGAGTGAGGGAGAAGGAAGGGAGTAGATAGGATATTTTAAAAAATATACACTTAAGCCCCTCTAGAACCACTTTGAACACATAAACCCTTATATCCCTCTTACAACTAAAGCCCCTAACTTTATACTTAGCACAAATGATCAAGTAAAATAATTATAAGCATGAGATTTATGAAACACAAAACGCACACACAAATAAATAAATAAATAAATAAATAAATAAATATTTATTACTAAGAAAATAGATACGGGTTTTCGGTGCGCGACATTCACCTCCACCTTAAAAGAATATTCGTCCCGAATTTTAGTATAACTTACCCGAATTAAATAGCCACGGATACTTCCTCTCTATCTCTTCTCGAAGCTCCCACGTTTGAATTCTTCGACATTGTGATTCCTCCATAGTACTCTAACCAACGCTATGCTTTTATTCCTCAACTCTTGAACCTTTTGGTATCAAGTATCTGAACTGGTCGTGTCCTCGTATGACATGTTAGGATCTATATCCTCAGGTACCCTCGGTAACCACGTGAGATGAATCGTGAAAATACTTCCGAAGCATAGAAACATGGAAGACGTTATGCAACCGGTCTAAAGAAGATGGCAATGTAAGTCGAAAGCAAGAAGTCCCACTTTTCCCAAAATCTCAAAAGGTCCTATATACCTCGGAGCCAATTTACCCTTCTTCCCGAACCCGAATACCCACCTAGTGAGATACCTTCAAGAATACAAAGTCTCCGGTCTGAAAATTAAGATCCCGTCTTCGGTGATCGGTAGCTCTTGTGTCTACTCTGGGCTGTCTTCAATCGATCCCGAATAACTCTGACTTTCTCAACTGAATCCCTGAATCAAATCAATACCCCATATCTTTCGCTTCCCCCGATCTCATCCCAACAGATAGGTGATCTACACTTTCTTCCATACCAAGCCTCATAAGGAGCCATCTCGATGCTAGCCTGATAACTGTTATTATAAGAGAAATTCCACTAAAGGTAAATACGTATCCCAAGAATCATGAAAAGTCTACCGAACAAGCTCGTACACATATCTTCTAGAATCTAAATAGTCTCTCGGATTGACCATCAGTCTGAGGGTGAAAAGCCGTTACTGAACCTCTAATCTGTACCCAAATCTTTCTGTAATGCCTTCCAAAATCTAGAAGTAAATATTGGATCACGATCTGATACAATGCTAACGGAACCCCATGTAAATTTTCACAAATCTCATTAATATAAAGGGTCGCAAGTTTTTCCATCGAGTATCTAATATCAATCGGTAAGAAAGAGCAGACTTGGTCAGTCTATCGACGATTACCCAAACACTAATCATAACTCCTACGGGTACGAGGTAGCCCCGTAACAAAGTCCATAGTCACATGTT
>JAOWBW010002861.1:0-50218 GCA_026119855.1 Campanula takesimana | reverse complement strand
TTTTCATTATTAGACAAAGTTAGTGTATAACATTAGCCTTTAGTAGATAAACTCTACCTGGGGTGGGGTGGGTCCTTGTGGCACATTGCCTGGATCATATAAAGGCGGCATAAAGCCTTTAGTTTTTAAACTATGCACTACTGATTTAAGTATGAAAACTGAAAAGGACTCTCGCCCATCCACATTCGGTAACTAAAAGCACTAATAAAAGGGCTTTAATCACTTTAAAAGTACTTGGTGCCTTTTTCGCATTACCCATATCTTCTAGTACACAGCGGCATGAGAAAGGCCACCTCTCTCCTTGACATTGTGTAAACATTTTTATCATAGTTGGAGAACTTCGCTGATGAATACTCATCAACCACAGCTCATTATATCAACTGTTATTCTCATTCTATAATGATGCATGTATCTTATCCTTTAACCTCTTAAGTTTGGGGCTTGACCCAGCATATCTAAAAGAGCTTCGCCATATCTCTCGGATGCAAATATTATTCTTCAACGTTCATCTGTTCTCTCTTTGTTTTTGATTTAGAAGCGAGCTGGTGGATGTGTATATGTAATTAGGATTAGAAATACTAACGCTATGAACAATGCATGAAAACTTGTCGAGGCAGTGGTCACTTTAGTGATTGATAATTTCTTGACCATGACACTTTTTTAAGACTGTTTGTGTCAACCTTATTTCTCCACATAGACTTTGATGTTGAAAATGATTTTGAAGTTGTAATTACCCTGACTCCCTGAGTACAAAACATAGCTTGATGATGATTTTTTGATTCTTGTCATATGTAAATTCACATTTGCCTTCTTTTATGTTGTAATGTGCACTTGAAATGTTATAATATGAGGCATTCATGTATATATGTTCCTTCATTGATTAAATCATATAACTTTTGCAGGTTTATTTCACGATTTATGAGCAGTTCAAAGGCTTACTTGGCTCAGGTTGTTAATTCACTACCTACCCTTTAATAACAATGTTGAATTGTGTAACTAAGTTTTTGTTTCTGTACAATTTTTTACTAGGTTGATTTCGCTTCATGCAAGTGCTTGATGTGTTTCTGGTGCTATTCATATATAGATGGGAGCAATCAGCTTTCAGTTGGTGCAAATATGTTAGCTGCTTCTGGTGCTGGAGCTGTGACGACCATATTCACAAATCCTCTCTGGGTTGTTAAGACAAGGCTCCAAGTATGTTTTCTTATTATGATATCATTCGTTATATAGTTAATACCCTCACTATAAATAGTCAATACCTGCGTATTACTCTCTCCGTCCCAACCAAAGAGGCATGTATTCGTTTTTTGGCCGTCCCAAACTTTTCTTTTTTATGATCGTCCCTTTCTCGTTCAACCGGCCATTACTAACCTTTATTCTCGCGTAGTTTGAATTCTAATGATTTAGATTTGAGGGACACTTTAACGAATTGGTCAATTGTCACCCACTTCTTTTTTTATTGTGTGCTTGGTCTATGCACACCTCTTCAAAAATGAGGAAGTATTAATTGCTGAGAGAAGAATAATATAATTTTGTTTGTAAGTCACAAAGCAGAAATATTGTGTGTGCTGTGGTTATTGCTGTGATAAATATCTCGTATTAGCAAGTGAAAAAGTAACCGGATGGTGTCAGGGCAAGAGGTAACCCTGCACATTAGAAGTACACAGACCAAAATTTTTATTCCATGATCTCCATTTACATGAACTAATTAGGGAAGTCTCTGTCAAATATCTAGCGACGTTGATGGATCACTCTCGAATTTGCTAGATATTTGAGAGATACTTGCGTATTTGCACATCTTTCTTTTGTCCGTACTATATGCACGCGCATGTGATTACTCAATTGCCTCATATGCGCATCCTTCTTTTGCCTTCACCATTGTGGTCGTTTAAAGAATAACACAGTGAGGTATAGTATATGCTACTTTGCAAAGCTGGGTTCAGATTTTGACCGTTGTGCTGTCAAATATTTTTAAATTATACCCTTCGGAAAAAAGTTGAAGCCCTAAGCATTGACCTCTTTTACCTTTATGCAGACCCAAGGAATGAAGACAGGCTTGGTGCCATATAGAGGTACATTTTCAGCTTTGAGGAGAATTTCTCATGAAGAGGGTATTCGTGGCTTATACAGGTTGGTGTGACTTATCTTTTACAGTAGTTGAAGTTATGATAGTGGGTACATGCTCTGTTGTACATTAAATTCTAGAACTTTCTTGTGTTTTAATCTGTGGACAGCGGTCTATATACCTGCACTGGCTGGTATTAGTCATGTCGCCATTCAATTTCCAGCATATGAACAGATCAAATATTATCTGGCCCGCCGAGGTATACTCCTCCGTCCCAGCTCACTTGAGACTTTTTGACCAAAATTAGTCAACTTAAGGTCGGTTTGACCAACACTTTATAGAAATATTTATGATCCGAATAAAATGTAAAATGATCACCATTAAAAATCCTCTCAATAACAATTTTTTGAATTTTTTTTGGAACATAAATATTTCTATAATGTGTTGGTCAAACCGACCTTAAGTTGACCAATTTTGGTCAAAAAGTCTCAAGTGAGCTGGGACGGAGGGAGTATTAATTAACGTATCTTAACTCATTGTGCGCTCTTCGGGTAGGAAAACTAAATATTGTTATTTGCTAACTAATTCAGATAATATTGCAACGGATAAGCTGAGTGCACGTGATGTTGCTGTTGCCTCTTCAGTTTCAAAAATATTTGCATCTACATTGACATATCCTCATGAGGTACGGTGTTAAAAATGTATTCTCTTATTTAGTAATTTATTATTCATTGTCAGAAGTCAGGACCAGAAAATGGAGGGGGGGGGGAGAGAACACTCTAGATTCCCTTGACTTTGGCACCCTTATCATTTTCTAGACTCCCCCAAATATAATGGTTGCTACATGAATTTGACTTTGCCAAGGGGTGATCAATATGCTGGATTTGAAACCACTGAATCAACACGAAGAAAATGTTTTGATAAATCATTAAGTGATATTTTACATTTTCATTGGTATGATTAGATTGACATTAATGTTTGGTCAAAGTTCACGGGTGTTGACCATCAAAAGTCAAATATGACTAGTGGGACGGAGGGAGTATAAAGTGGTGCCCTAATCTGGGGTACTTCCAAAAACTCTAGAGCCACCCACCCAAGGGCTGACAGGACATTGGAATTCACACTGAATCATAATATTACATCCCGTGGCCACCTAAGGGGATAGTTCTCGAATTACACCGGGCCTCTTTGTTTTCCTTATACAATCAACAATGGATTTCAGAAACTCATATTGTGACAAATAATGAACAGGTTGTTCGGTCTAGGCTACAAGAACAAGGTCACCATTCTGAGAAACGGTATTCTGGTGTGGTTGATTGTATAAGGAAAGTATTCCATCAAGAGGGCATCCCTGGCTTTTACCGTGGTTGTGCAACCAACCTGCTTAGGACCACTCCAGCTGCTGTAATTACATTTACCAGCTTTGAAATGATTCACCGATATCTTGTAACTTCATTCCCTTCCGATCCCCATCCCCACACAGTGTGAAGGTGAATTGGATAACTCTCACCAAACATTAATGTTAGGTTAAAGTTAACTTGTGTTGACCATCAAGTTAACTTTAACTGTCAAAAATCAAATGGGACCATCTTTTGGGACGGTGGTAGTATTTAGTGGCGTGAGGGGGGTGTTAGTCTAGGTTCTTATTTCTTAATTGTGTATTTTAATTTACCGGTAGCCTACTTCACAACATAAAACACAAATTCAGCCTCCTCTCAAGCACCTGAAAGCGAGGGCCATGTACTACATTAAAGTATGACGACGATAAAAAAGTGCGACAATTCAGAGACAAGGTGTGTTATAGACTTATAGTTCATATATTCGAAGCTTATAAGAGAAAGTCTTTTGTCATTTGAATCTATTGGAACTCTTCTAAGCTTGGCATGTAACTGTTTCACTTTGTTCAACTTTCGCATGTACATAGTTAACTTGTAAGTTGTTGTCTCTTTCTATAATGTAGGGGTATAAGTTAGAATAATACTAGAGACACCTAATAATTACAAAATCCTAGGTGTAATGATTTTATTGGTATTATTAATTAGAGTGTGGCGGATCCACCAGTAAAATATTGCCAACTCATTTTGTAAGCAAGATTTTATGACTTTATTTTATTCCCCTAGCATTAGCATTGCTCGTATAAATTAACCTAGAAGGTATATTTTGCTTGGTACCATGCAACCTTGTTTTGTAGTATGTGAAATGTAAAGATGCTTAACTTTCGAGTTTGACTATGACCCAGTATGTTCATGTTGAGGACAACTGCCCTCACCCTTGCCCCATCATCAAAGGGTGGGGGGTGGGAGTCACATCTCTTGTTGCTAAGTCAAGGGCTGAGATTAATTGGGTTTATCGTGTGAGTTTTACATGAACTTAAATAATTTTAAATTATACAGTTTGATCTTTAATATTCATTCTGTTTCAAAAAAGTAGTCTCATTTAGTGTTTGGCGATCAACCCAACTGATTTTTTTATGATTTATGTAAACCATAAAATTGTTATGATAAACCATAAAAAAATCAGTTATTATTAGACCAGATCGATAATAATGAATGAATATGTTAGAGCAATAAACAAGACTTGATAAGAAAAGCAAGCAATCACAAGACACATATTTACGTGGTTCACCAACTTGGCTACGTCCACGGGGAGGGGAGAGAATATTATTATTAATCTGGAGAAACGATTACAAGATCACATTATTACTGCTGCACGAATTTTGATCACAAAATCCCTAACTGTGCAACTGTAGAATTACATCTATCTGAGCACTCTAATAATCTATCTGAGGTCTTTCGGCTAATTTCGATCTAGACTAGTAGCTCTCTATTTACCACTCAAAGCCTATCTCAAAATCTGGTAGGAACTTGGAATTCTAGTCCAAAACGGACTTGAAACCTTTCCTTCTGCGAATCTGGAAGTCTGCAACAATTCTGGCCCAAATCTCCTTGGTTCGGCCGAGTCTTGAGCATGGTTCGGCCGAACCCATGCCTTGACTCGGCCGAATCCCTTCCTTCACTCGCCCGAATCTCTGTTGCTTCCAAAAACCTCTTTCTCGATTCGCCTGGTTCGGCCGAGTCCTTCCCTAGGTTCGGCCGAACCCTTGTCTGTTCCGTCCCAGAATTACGAAATCTTCCTGTTGCTTAATCCTTTAACTCGGCGTCTCAAATTTAAAAGCATTAACTCAACAGAATAGGTGATGCAATCTAAAATATACTAGCAGAGGAACCCAAGTCAAAAAGTATAGACCCGTTAAGAAACAGTGCATGAAACCCTCAAGTGTGTAGGGAGAGAGGAAAAGAGAAAGAGGGATATTTTGGTTTAGGGTTGTCGGACTTTTGAAGACAGATAAGAATAAGTAACTGCCTAATGACCCAAAACCTTTAATCTATTCTGATAAGGTTATGGATGTGAAATTAACAAGACTATCTTATCTTGACTTAGGCTGCTTTAGTTTTCTCATTATTTTGTAAAATTTGAATAAATAAATAATAATATTGTAATGATGCTGCAACCGAAGTTTAAGTATCGGCGGAAACTATAATGAAAACTCCCTCCGTCTGATAATAAATTTATGAGAAATTATCGGTACGCGAAACAAACGGGCCTAATCCCCTAGCCAACATGGACGTCTGTACCCTAAAATAAGAGAGGATGTTAATTTTTGATAATCTGGCTCTATGAATGAGGGAGGATATAGGTAAAGTATTGGAAAGAATGATTTTGGTGGTGGTATGGGTTGGAAACTCATGAACGTGAGCTAGGAACAGAAAGCACTAAAACTTAACCGAGTAAATATGTTTTGAAGGAAACTAGTTCCTCCATAAATTATAAAAAGTCATATTTTTAACACTTAAACCCCAAACCTAAAACCTTAATCCCCAAACCTTAAACCCTAGACCTAAACCTAAACCTTAAACCCTATAAAAAGGGGACTTTTTATAATTTGGGAGAAAATTCCCCAAAATTTTTTCAACTCATTATCATGTCATGGTTACTAGGCCAATTCAGAAAAAAAGTGTTGTTAAAGAAAAGGGTACCCAAAAGAATACTAAACGATTATTATATGGAAGAAGTGCTTCTGCTTGTGCTTTGCTTTCATGATTTGGTCTGAATGGCCAGTTGCCATTATGTCCCCCCAAACCCATAATAAAATCTAAACATATATCCTCCTCTTATGATGATATGTTTTTTGCGAGTAATATTAAAATTACCAAAAAAAAAAAAAAAAAAAAAACACAATTAGTGATTTGGCATTTTTTTCCTGGTCCTGCCTCTACATTCCCATTTTATTACTTGTTACGACTTTATTCTTATTTAAAATTATATGTTCAACCTCTCAAATTTTATTGATTTTAACGGTTTCGTAAGATGATAGAATAGAATGTTTGAAATGACATAGTTTTACATGTTTTAAGCTTAATCATATTATTCTACATATTATAATATGTAGAATAATGTGTATCAAATTATTGAAAAATGCTCTTGTTTTATCGTATAAATTGGGCTAGAATATTTTTGTTTTCTTATTTGGTTGGAAGCGGAATCGCTCTTGCCAACCGTTTCAATTCCTAAACATATTTCACTCTTTTTCAGCTATTTTTCAAGCAACAATTAGTGTTAATTTGACTTAAATCTCACTTTCACCAAACTAATTTTGGCCCTCCTCCCATTTGGAGAAAAAACCACACACAAAAGTTGTTCCAAATCGTATTCAGTTAAAGTCTATACAATGCAACTATACCAAACACTAACAACAAGGCCCTTTATTTTTAACTCTTTTTATGCTAGTTACCAACAAATTATATACTTGAAGATAAAGGCTTTAAGAAAAATAATTTAAAACACCTTGTTTTTTGTTTACTGGTTATTGGTGCAATGGATTTTTAAGCTAGCTTTATGGGTTATCAAACTTTTAATCTATTATTTAACCGTGTGGCCAACCTAAAAGGACGTTTATGATGATGATGGTAATGAGCATTTTAGCTTCTTCAACAACTAAGGTAATCATATTTCCCCCTTCCTCTTTTTTTTTTTTTTTTTTTTTTTTTTTTTTTCTCGTTCAGACGCTATATCAAAGTAAGAGCAAGATGCTCTTAGCTTAGATCTAATCAATTTAATGAATTACTCCTAAAGGTTCACATCAAAACTAGTGCCAGTTGATGAGAGTGAGTTGCGAGCTGCAACGATTTCTTGCGTTTTTTAGAATTAGAATTAAGTAAGAAGTAGAGAGATGCAGGGGTGAGCATGAGTTTGAGCTGACCAATAATAGTAGACTATATTGGAAGTTTGGCGTTAAAACAAATTAGTGATAAGAGGAGTAGCTCTCAAATTTATATATTGGTCCATGTTTAGTTATTTAGTAGATATGAGATATATTGTCTAATCTAATAGTGTTATCATTCTAACCAAGTTTTCATGAGATCAGAATTTTTATCTACCACTTTTGTGTACAACATTATATTATACAATTAATCAAAATAATTATAAAGAAATAATAATCATAATAATAATATCATGAATAATGTACTAATGTTAAATTACTAAGTGGAACAACATGGTGGAAAATACACAAAATTTGATGTTAATTTTTACAATTTGCCAAAAAATTGTACATGGCCGGTTCTTGTTTGACATTTACATATCTTATCTAAGACGGAGAAATGGAAATCTATTTCTAATTCACGATGGGCCCAATTGCTACGCTCTCCTGTGGGTCCGTAGTGGTTACCGAGCCTCTTAGGTTCAGACCGAACCATCATTTTGAATTTTTCGAACGTTAAGGCTAATGACAGACTTTTAATTACATATATACCCTTGTGGGCCGGCTTAATTTTTTATTTTCCATACATAAAATGACTTACTAGGAAGAGCAATGCTAGGGGCACAAAATAAGGTTACAAAATCTTGCTCACAAAATGAGGTGACGATATTTTATTGGTTGCATCGATAATGGACACACCACACTCTAATTAAAAACACCAATAAAATCATGACACTTAAAATTTTGTGAGCAAGATTTTGTGACTTTTTTGTGCTCCTAGTATTATTCTACTAAGGAAATGGAACACTTCAAAGTTCAAGCCACATAACCAATAATAGTACTTTCTAATTGTATTTTCTCACAAAGTTGTTCCATCTCAATTAAAAAGGAAGTCTTACTTAAGAAATGTGATAATTATCATTTTGTTTGTCAAAATAATAGAAAAGTAAAATTATACTATTGGGATTTATTAGGATTTGAGAAACGTATACTCATGTATGTTCTGAACAGTTGGTCCTATTTAAATTTATATGATCAATATAAGTGAATTTTGATTAAAAGTGTCACTTTAATCTTTTCAATAAAAATTTGAAAATTGTTACTCCAAAAATGACTAAAGATTAATCACTTGGTATTTATCATTTGCAATTTTTAGAGAACGATTAGATTGACATTAATATTTAGTAAAACATCACTTGTGTTCATTATAAAAAGTTAAATAAAACTAACTTTCTGAGCCACAAAGAGTATTTGGCAGTGTTTTCTATTTCTCCAAAAATTAATGAGGTTTTTTTTTTTTTTTTTCATTTAAAACACTCCAAAGCATCTCCAATGTTGTAGTGTAATACAAAGTGACTTTGGACATCAAAGTAGACTATTTAAAAAGTAGCAATCAATATTCATGTGCAACTATAAAATACCCCATATGTCTCAGAAAGATAGTCTCATTTTGACTTTTTATGGTCAATAAAAATAAACTTTAACCAAATATTGGTATCAATTTAATGATCACAATGAAATTCTAAATTTGTTATTGATAAATCACTTAATGATTTATCAATTACAAATTTTAGAATTTCACTAGAATGATTTGATCGTCACCAATGGTTGGTCAAAATTCATTTTTGTTGATCATAAAAAATCAAAATGAAACTATATTTCTAGCTAGAACAGAGGGAGTATAAAGTAATCTAAAACATACTCCCTCCGTCCCAAAATGATCTTCTCATTTGCCATTTCTCATTGTCCCAATTTTTTTTTCACATTTCTACATTTTAGGCTTAAACAAAGCATGACTAGTGAAACAAGTGTTCATATCATTAAAAAGTTTGAATAGTCAAACGCGAAGATTATTTTGGGACGGAGGGAGTATTTGATCTAGTAAACTATTTGGTAGGTAGAGGCTGAGGGTAATGAATCTGTACTATAGTTATCTAAAAGTTTTTTCTGAAAGCACATTTTGCTTCAACATTTCCCTCCTCAGTTCAGTTTCCCTCCTCAGTTCAGTTTGATATGCCTTCAAATCAACAAATGACATTTTGGAAAATGAGCACATGTGAAAATGATTGGATGATTTTGACTTTGTACGAAAATACATGCACTAAAATGCAGTGGTGAAGCCAAGATTTTCTGAAAAGAGGGTTAAGGTTGCTTGGGGATAAGTATTATTGTTGAGGTTTACAAATTTAGTGTAAAAGGTGGTCAAATAGTGCAATTTTTTCTCAAATTTAAGGGGATCAAAATGAATAAATTCATCGTTTTTTTTTGTAATAAATGTCATTTTCTAAAATTTTGAAGGTACTAAAATTGACACATTTCAAAATTCAAGGGGTCGAATGACCCCCTTCCCTTTGCCCTAGCCTCGCCACTGCTAAAATGTTTCCTACTATTGATTTTAAAAAATGTTTCATATTTACTTTGGAATGAGGGTGATATTTTTTTATCCGCTTAAATTTTTATTATAATTTGAGTATCCATTTTGCTCAATATTGAAATAAGTATCTCGTCTCTACATTCACACATATTAAAAATGTAGTTAAAGTATTTTATAATATACTAACAAATATAATACTCACTTGACCTCAATTATACGCAAAAATAACTACATTCACACAGATTAAAAATGTAGTTAAAGTATTTTAACTATCTTGATTTTATAACAAACGATTTTTCTAACGTGTGCCCTAAGGCACATGTTAAGCTTTATAAATAAGGCAATAAAAGTATTTATTAAAATTACTTTAACTCATTCATTTCCATAAGGGTCTCTAAGACCGTTTATTAGCACGAGAAGGCGGTTCAGGCGCATCTTGTTATCATAACTAGTGTTACTCCCGTGCGATGCACGGAAAGTTACTTGTACATAAAAGACAAAAATTGAAATTATATTCATAAAAAATGAGAGCATACTTTTTTTCTAAATTATGGAACACTTTTTTTTTTGTTTTGAACACTTCTTTGAACACAAAATTATTATCAGTACATACATCATACGTGAGGCTTATCATAATTACAAAGTATTCGAACTTTTGACTGGAGATAAAGCAACAAAATCATTTAAAAAAAAAATAGTACATATTATTAATAAATCAGTAAATAAATAAATAATAAGGATGAAAAATTAACTGAAACCAATTAACGTTTTCATAGTTGTACAATTATTTTTCAAAAGGTCAATTAAATTGAGCAATAAATGTAAACGTGTGATATTAAAACGGGGAGAAAAGGGGGGGGGGGTAATTTTATCGAAGAAAAAAAAAAGGTAATCTTTTGGAAAGTCAGATAAAGAAAAATACTAATTTTGCAAACATTTTTATAAGCAAACAAACATAGGGATGGCCAAACCGAACCGGAACCGGAAAACCGGACCGGAGAAGCACGGAACCGGAGCAAACCGGCGAATAAACCGGAACCGGAGTAACCGGAACCGCCATTCATCCGGGCCGGTTACGGTTCACATAAATGGCGAACCGGACCGGAACCGGACTGAAAATCACTTGTTTTTCAATACTTTTAAAGGGGGGACCGGAACCGTACCGGAACCAGAACCTAACCGGAACCGGATTGTGATAACCGAAACCGGACCCGGGGTAAGCACAGGCCGGTTAAGGGTCACCTATATACCGAACCAAAACCAGGCCCGAAACTGGTTTTGACCATCCCTAAACAAACATACTTACATTAATGTTTTCATAAGTACATTAATGATTTCACAAACCTTTTAGAATCATGGGCGGTTGGAACCCACCACTTACCTTTTTTTTATTATTTTGAAACAACCACTCTAACCTTGAAATGCCATTCATATTTGAGCAATAGTCTCACGTCTCTCTCCAAGCAGTGGCGGAGCCATGATTATTTTGTAGGGGGGCAATCTATGTTTGCAAAAAAATATACTAACTAATGGGGGCAAAAATTATTTATAATGTATTTTTTACAAAAAAATGCACTACTAAATTATTGATTTTAGAAACTCAATGGGGGCAATTGTCCCCATAAGCTATGCCCTACCTCCGCCACTGTCTCCAGGACCCATTTATGAAACAAAAACAAAATAAAAAATTGACGTCTCATTATAATTATTAAAGTTAATTTGTCAACTTTTTGAAATTTATTTGTTTCAAAAAAAAACTTTTTGAAATTTATCAATATTTATACGTGAATAAATAACTTGTCAACATTGTAAAATATTTGTTTTTATAGTATTATATTTAAAATGGTTAAATGAGACTAATATAGCTTCTTTTTTTAATGTACTAATAATTACTCTCTCCGGCTCATAACAATAAATCACTCCTAATAAAAGTAAATGAAACTAATATAGCTTTTTTTTTTTTTTTTTAACTAAAATAGTCAATTTAATTATGTTTTGAACTATTTTAACAATAAATCACTCCTAATAAAAGTAAATGAAGATCAATATCAATAACAATAAAATATTTGAGGACAAATGTAAATAATTATATGTCTCTAAAAATAGTCAAGCCGAACTTACAGGAGCAATATGCAAATTAAAAATTTAATCTATCTGTCAAGTGTGTATCAAGAGTTTAATAATAAATCATTTTCTATACATATTAGATTAGACGTAGAGATGATTCCCTAAAATCAAGCGCATATAGTTGTAATTTGACAGTAAATTTGAAAATTGGTTACTTATATTTTTAAGACAATAAACTTTGCGGCTAGTAGTTTCTTTCAAAAAAAAAAAAAAAAAAAAAGCTAGTAGTTTCTCACCATAAATTGCAGAGGAATATATTGAATAATTATTTGAGTCCCAATTAAACCTAACACTCCTCCAGACATGACCAAAACACGAAAATACGCCCTCTTCATTTTAATTTGCCGTTCTCGCTTCCAATTTTCATCTCATCACCCTCTCTAAAACACAAACACAAGCACTTATCCCCTCTTTCTCGGTCTCTAAAATACGCCCCACACCATCGCCGGCGATCACCACCATACCCGGCATCCTTTCCCGTCTCCGGTCTCCGGCAGTATCAACCTCGGCTCGGCGTAGACTCCTCGTCCTATCGTCGTCTCTCTCTAATCTCCCTTCCCTCCTTCCCAGTTTATTTCATCCCTCTATTTCTCTCTTAACCAGACACACGCTACTCTATCTTCGCCAACCACCGCCTCCTCGTTACCCACCGGCGCACAGATCTAGCGAGTTCTCCGCCCGATGTTTTATCCGGTGAAGGCATCGTCCCCTACCGCGGCTGCTATCTCCGGCAATGTCCCCATACCTTTCAGATCCGCCTATCTCGAGCCACATGTGCATAAATATCTTACCGAGTTCTTTGTATTTTGTGGAGGGGTTTGAGTTCAATTTTGTTTTCCTTGAATTTCAAATTTTTGAAGCAAATTGAGAGGGCTCGGAAACTTGAACCGGAATAAACGCCTTTGGGCAGATTTGAGAAATCTAAGTCACTTCTTATTGAGACACGTAAAAGACACGTGCCTCTTTAGGAAAAGATAGAAATAAGGAGCTGCCACGTACATCTCCCACCAAAACCAGGTTCTAACAAAACCAGGTCTGCCTCAAGAAAAAACAAAACAAAACAAAACCACGTCCTAACCAGTTGGCAGATTTGAAGAGCTCACAATGCCACCCGTGTTCAACCTTTCCTTTTTAAATTTTATGTGGGCCAATTTCCAATTTTAGCAAGTTTATCTTGTTGTTATATAGTTATAGATGTGTAATAGATGTGATACTTATTTTAAAAAATAAGTAATTAATGATATATATTTTTAGTAAAAGATTATTAAATATTATTGCACTTAATGATTTTACATTGATTTATAGAGCTTGTTTATATTTAAGACCATATTTTTTAAATTCTTTTTTCTTATATTTGAAGTCAGCTAAAGTACATTTTTAAAATAATTGACAATTTTTCTGGAAAAAAATATTTGACAAACCAACTTGTGCCTTACTGTTTCATAGGTGACTATTAATTTACACACTGGAATCATTTACTAGAGACATGGAATCGCTACAGCGGATTTTTGCTTCAACGCTCCAGCAGTGTGAAAATTACACAACGTTTTCTACATAATGTAAATTGTGAACTAGCAAATGTTAAAAAAAAATAAAAAATGTGGAGCTAACACGTTTAATTTTTTTTTTCTTATGTTGGTTAGTGCACGTTTTATATTGTGTAACAACTGTATTACAAAACGGTGTGTGATTTCCATACCGCTAGAGCGCTGGAGCTAACTCCCAGTTCGAAATCCATTTACTAGTTGCACTATATCTGTCCAAAAATACTTGTAGTTTTAGGAGAAAACACCAACAATTTTTTTTTTTTTTTTTTAAATCATACAATTGATATTGAAAATTTAGAGCATCTACAATGGTAAGAACTCTTTTAAAGCTTTTATAATTTTAATATGTCAAATTATTTTTAAACTACAAAACGAGCTATTTAAAAATTTCCCAAATGATAGAGCTCTCTCTTTAAAGCTTCTACAAAAAAACAACTACTTAGCAAAGAACTCTTTAAAAACTTCTATAACAGCAAAAAACTTTAAAAGAAACCATTTTATAGAAATAAAAAGTTCTTAAAAATTTCCATTATAGATGCTTTAAATTGTGGATGCTCCTAAAAAAACCATTCGGAAATCTTGATAACTCTTCATTGGATCCTCAAATTACCATCATTGTAAGAAGGATAATTGTCACAACCCACACATGATAAAAAGGCATTTGTTCTAATTACCAAGGTTGATACAAAATAAAGTTACACTTTTTCGAAAGCAATGTAGTACAACAAAATAAGCAAAGGGTATAATGTTACAATCTTAAAAAACAAAACAAATAAATAAAAAAAAACATAAATCACTTTTGATGCTTACCTTTGGTTGGCAAACTCAAGAATTGACAACAAAGCAATCCAAAAATAAGAAATTGGTAAAAGATGTTTTACAACAAATATTACGAATTTGTATATATAATTGACAATCTATGTACTCCCTCCGTCCTAAAATGATCTTCACGTTTGATTATTCAAACTTTTTAAAGATACAAACACTTGTTTCACTAGTCATGTTGTGTTTATGCACATTTAAGCCTAAATTGTAGAAATGAGAAGAACTTTTTGGGACAATGAGAAATGGCAAATGAGAAGATCATTTTGGGATGGAGGGAGTATTTAGTGTCTTTTACATCTCTTTGTGTATCACATGTTCAATATATATACTCTTTTAGTTAGATTTTAGTCATTATTTGGGCAATAAACCTTAAACTCGAAGGTATAAAAGTTCAAACATGGATTTTTTTTTTCATAAGTTTTCATTTATTAGGTTTAGTTTATTAACATAAATATATCAATCTTTTCGGTTGAAATAATGTCAATATATTATGAAACTTAAAATGATGTCCATGATTAATCTTTGATTTATCACTCTTTCATACAATTAGAGTTTTCCTCAACATTTTTCCAAATATATAAAGCAAAAAAATCGCGCTTTGATTAAATTAAGGCTCACAATTGATATAATAAGTTAGGTCAATGAGTCTTAAGTAAAACGACATATAGAACTTGCATCCCATCAAAATGGTTTAGGGTTCGGTACCTTCTCTTCGTTGTAAAAAATAAAAGAGTATGTTCTACTCTTATGTTTTAAATTGAGTGCAATTAATATTACAATAACATATATTCTTAGAAAAAAAAAAAAAATTCAAAATTATAAAATTTGCTCACAAAATTACGGGTGATAGTGGTATAGTGATTACTATTTAAATTATCAAAGTCTGGAGCCCACATCCTAAGAAGTCAATACATCCAACTAATTTTTTGTGAATATTTTTTGGCCAAAAATCATTATTTAAATAAATTAAGAAAAATGTATTTGAAAAGTTAATTGGGGTGGTGGCCGGTGGGGTTGGGACTTTTTTCTTGTTTCAAATTGTTTCAAATAATTGGGGGGAAATCCTATGAGTTTTCCTTTTATAAAATTAAAAATAGACTTCTTGCTCTGAGCCTGGAGGTTAGGAACTAGGTTCGGATGCAATTACAGAATTTTTCATTTATTTTTTTAACAAGTACTTCCTCCGTCCCATAACAATGTGCACAAATTACCATTTTGGGTGTCCCATTGATAAGTCACAGTTTCTTAAAATAACGGTTAAGAATCTTTACTATTCATCCCACTCATTCTCTGTCCTACTTTATTTTTACACTCATAATACAAACCTACTATTCTCTACCCCACTTTCTCTCTTGCTTCACTTTTCGTCTCACAACAACTACCTATTACTATTCATCTTTTAATTCCCGTGCAAAACTCATTTGTGCGCATTGTTATGGGACGGAGGGAGTAGTATTTTCTATTATTCAAAGTGTTGCAACAGCAGTATAAAGCAAAAGAAAAGCAAAACAATGGCGAATTCTGTAGCTCGAGCTGTAATGTATTAAGCCATAAAAGGATATCTTTGCTTCTAACTCCTCCATTTCAACTTTCTATTTTCTCTCTCTACAAATACTATACTAGTATCAATTTTTTTCCCTTAAAACATAAACCGTACCCTGATTGTTTAATTTTCCATGTCTAATTATCCCTTATTTATGTGTTCTAAATCCAGTTGAAGGGAAAGTTTGAGGTGTGTTTGGTGAATTTTAATGCGAGGAGCTTGAATTTTGTAAAATTCAAGTGATTTGGGGTTTTAACAATGGCGACAGAAGGTGCATTGTCGTTCTCAGTGGCATCTGTTGTTGAAGATGTTCTTCATCAGCACGGCGATCGATCTCGGCCTCTTGATTTGGATTTTCGTAGAGCTGAGGAAGCCGGTTAATTCTTCCTCTAATTCGCAGTTTGAATTGCATAATTTCACCTTTTTTTTTTTTTTTTTTTTTGTCTTTACTAAATTTTGATTATCTTTGCTAAATTTTGATAGTTAATGGCCTGCTGTAGTTCAATATTTTATCAATGTTAAAATTTGATATTTCTGCTGCTAAAATTTGATCATTTTTGGTAAATTTTGGCCTGCTTAAGATTGGTAGTTTGTTAACTTGAATAATTACCTTGAATTGAAAATTGGGTTTTGTAATCTGTAACTGTGACAACTTTGGTTCGCTGAGCGATTGGCATGTGATGTGTTTATCAAGTTCTGTGTTACTGTTACTCAGATTTAGTTTGGTGAAACTGTATCTAAGAATGAACCATTCTTTGACCAACTTTGACTGTAGCATCCACCGAGTTTCATTCCCCATTACAATTTCCTTTGTAGACCTTGGTTTTGTATTTGATGAAGTTGTTGATTCCGAATTTTAGAATTGGGCAAGTAAGAAAAATTTAGAAAAGTTGTCCTGTTTCAGCAGTTTGATTAACAGATGAATCTTTGATCTGTAGCAACGAGGAGATACGAAGGTGCAGCATGGCTGAGAAAGATGGTTGGAGTTGTTGGAGCTAGAGATTTGCCTGCAGAGCCTTCTGAGGAAGAGTTTAGGCTTGGCTTAAGAAGTGGAATAATTCTTTGCAATGTGATTAATAAGGTTCAACCTGGAGCTGTGCCCAAGGTCAACAACAGTCTTCTCCAAAGTCAACCTTTTTCTTTTACATTATCCAAGCTTAGGAATTGTTATTAATTTTCTCTTGTTCATCTGAGTTAAGAGCCCATGGTGAATTTCAGGTTGTCGAGAGTCCGTATGATGCTGCCCTCCTAAATGATGGAGCAGCTTTATCTGCATATCAATATTTTGAAAATGTGCGGAACTTTTTAGTAGCAGTGGGAGAAAGGGGGATTCCTACCTTCGAGGCATCTGATTTGGAACAAGTAAGTTTTATGCTTTTGTGGTATGATAATTGTAGAAATTTAAATAATTTTCTTGGGTAATGGCCAGTTCGGACTAATTTTAACTTTCAGGGAGGCAAATCATCAAGGATTGTAAATTGTGTTTTGGCACTCAAGTCCTATGAAGAGTGGAAACGGTCAGGTGCCATTGGAGTTTGGAAATTTGGCGGAAATTTAAAACCCACCACATCCGGTAAACAATTTATGCGGAAAAACTCGGAGCCATTCACGAATTCCTTATCAAGGACAATATCAATTGAGAAGTCTTTGAGTGCTCAATGCCTTGAAAGTGAATGCAGTAAAGCGGTAAACATTTTATGCTGACTGAGTTTTTGTTTCCCTTAATATGACCATTAAGGACAGTAAACAGGTCTATTTTTGTGCTTACTTTAATTATTTTCTGCAGCCTAATTCTTCGTTAAGTATTCTTGTCCGTGCGGTTCTTTTGGATAAGAAGCCTGAAGAAGTGCCAATGGTATGTGTTGAATGTTCTTATTCTCTGTTCCAGTTCGGACTTATCAAGTTTGGTACGTTCTATTCTTTTCCATGGTCTCAAGATTAGGCAGAAGCAACAACATTCATCTATGAATACATGTATCATGAGAAACACAAAAAAAATAGAATGAGAAACAGAGAAACCCATTCGTATATCGGTCACCCCTCTATTTAAGTAGAGAACTTCTGCCATTGGAGATAGATCATCCACTGTCCTTGAAAGTTGAAGAGTACAACCAAGTGGAGATTAGCCCTGCCCTGCAAATTATGCTAAACAAGTGGAGTGATACTTGGCCATAAATCACAATATGCATGAGCCTAATGCCGCTGCCTAAGATTAGCGTTTGGCGGACTTACTATTAGGAATGTATATGGTTACTAATCAATCCCAACAACCTGAATCTAGATACGGTGGCATCTTGTTTATCCCCGTGTTGGCATATTGTTGGTCCGTTAAAAAAAAGGGTAGTCCATGTGGCTTCTGATCTAAGGTCAATTTGCTTCATGTTCTGTTTATGCAGGTTATAGAATCAGTGTTAAGTAAAGTCGTCAAGGAGTTTGAGCAACGTATGGGAAACCAAGTTGAAACGGTATGCTTCATTTGTTAATTCATTCAGTAGCATCACTATATACTACTCCCTCCGTCCCAGAGTATATGCCCACCATCTCATTTGCACGGAGATTAAGAAATGGTGGAAGTGATTTAAGTGTTGTAAGTATGAAAAGTGAGGTAGGAGAGAGAAGGTGGGGTAGGGAATAGTAAGTTGATTGGTGTTGTGAGTATAAAAGTAAAGTAAGAGAGAGAATGAGTGGGAGGAATAATAAAGATTCTTTACCATTTTGGAAGTGGACATATACTCTGGGACAGACTAAAAAGGAAAGGTGGACATATACTCTGGTGGGACAGAGGGAGTACATGTAAATGATTATACAATCAGATAATTCCTTCTCACCTTTAATTAACAGTTTCTGTTTGTCGAACAGAAGAAAGCTGCTCCAAGAGAATTATCTGCATCTCAGGCTAACAAGACACTTATAAAACATAACTCTGTTGATGTAAAGGTAAATTTTAGAATCAGTTTTTACAGTTACATGAGGATAAAATTGCCATTTTGTGATGTTGTTTCTCTCTTCTTTTTTCTTTTTTAGATGGATGGCAGAAATTTTACAATAGCAAAGAAAGAGCAAAGTGTTCACCTCAACTTAATTTCTGATGAAGAATCAAAACAAAAAACTTTAAAACAACAAATGATATTTGACGAACAACAAAGAGATATTAAGGTATGTATATAGTTGTCATGCATTACAATATATTTAGCTATAAAATTCTTATTTCAGCTTTTAATGTGATAATTTCTCTTGTAGGAGCTCAAGCAAACTCTTTCTACCACAAAAGCTGGAATGCAGTTCATGCAAATGAAAGTTCACGAGGACTTCAGAAATCTTGGTAAGCTAAATAATTTTTCTTTCATTTTTCTGTTTTACTTTTTAGGGTGAATTCGTTGTTGTCCATCGTACTTTGGGGTGTGTTTCACTTTTACCATCGTACTTAATTTTTTCATCTTTACCATAGTAGTACAAACAATGGTGTCATATCAAAATGTTGTTTCTGGTACAATGGTAAAAATTAAACAAATTTGGATATAAATGAAACAATTGTTTGTGGTACGATGGTAAAAAGGAAAAAAAAAAGTTTGATGGTAAAAGTCAAACACCCCCCAAAGTACGATGGACAAAAACAGAGTTTTCCTTGCTTCTTAATCAGAGCTTGGATGAGGAGAGAGTTTCACACACAAAGATCAATTTTTTAATTACTTTAGATGTTCCTTTTCTCTAGGAATCCACATTCATGGTCTAGCTCATGCTGCTTCTGGATATCATAGAGTTCTTGAGGAAAACCGAAAGCTTTACAATCAAGTCCAAGACCTTAAAGGTGAGATCAGCAACTTACGTAAACCTAGTTACCATACTATCTTAAGTTTATAGAGCGAGTCTTTGCATGAAATTTTCTTACATTAAGGTTTCTGTTTTCCTGCAAACAGGGAATATTAGGGTTTACTGTCGTGTGAGACCCTTCTTACCGGGACAAACAAACTTTATAAGTTCTGTGGATCACATTGAGGAAGGAGTCATTACCATAAATACCCCTGCAAAATATGGAAAAGGATGTAGGTCTTTCAACTTCAACAAAGTATTTGGGCCCTCTGCAAGCCAAGGTTGGTAATTTTGTCATTTTAGAGCTTTCGTTGATTTCAATTTACTTGTATACCTGTTAGCCTTTTCAGAACTTTTTTTTTTTTTTTTCATTTTCAAGTTAAAAGTCACATTTCAAAATTTATACATAACACATGATAGGTAACAGTTTTGGGACATTATACTTGTGTAATTTTGTAAATGAAATTCAGAATATGTTAAAGCTCAAGTTTAATGCTGGTCTTGGCTCTTTGCAGCTCTTCATTCTCTCATTTGTTAATTTGTTCTTGGCAGGGATGGTCTTTTCTGATACCCAACCGCTTATTCGCTCTGTTCTTGATGGATATAATGTCTGTATATTTGCTTACGGTCAAACAGGATCAGGCAAGACATTTACAATGGTGAGATAAGTTGACTTACATTTTCAAAAAGTTACTTAGGTGTCCTCATTAGCTATTAACAGAAAATATTGGTTTCTTTTTCTATTCATTTCTTATTTTAGAGTGGACCGAAGGATCTTACCGAGAGTAGTCAAGGTGTTAACTACAGGGCATTGGGTGATTTATTCCTTCTAGCCGAACAAAGAAAGGACACTCTTCAATATGATGTTTCTGTTCAGATGATCGAGATTTACAACGAGCAAGTTAGAGATCTCCTTGTTTCTGATGGTCTTAACAAAAGATATCCTTCGAATATATATATATATATATTTTTTTTTTTGCACGCATATACTATTAAGTAGAGTTTTGATTTGGCAATACTCAAAGTAAACGTCAGCTGATTTTATTTCTTAGATTATCGTATAAATTAAGAACCTTGGTTCGTGCTTAAACTTCCCATTCTCAGGTTACCTTAACCAATTAACACATTAGAAATTCGCAATAATTCCCAGAACGGATTCAATGTTCCAGATGCAAGTCTTGTCCGTGTGAAATCAACGTCTGATGTTATACAACTGATGAACATAGGTCACAAGAACCGCGCAGTTGGAGCAACTGCCCTAAATGACCGTAGCAGCCGTTCCCACAGGTAAGCTGGTATCTCATTATGATCATCTCCATATTTGTTCCCCCAAATGAGTGTCTATTTTCAAATTTCAAGAAGATTAGGAAGTTGGCTTAAAGCATTTTTTGTAATGCATATACATATAAATTAAGAACCTGTATGAGCTCACTTCGTATATTGCAAGAAGGTGATCATTTTAGTAACTTCACCATAAAATTGATACTCATTTTAGGTTTTGAAGACATACTCATTTTGCGACTGTACCGTCCTAAGAAGTAGTACTCCTTCCGTCCCATACTTATCGCTACTAATTTCCATTTTAGGCGTCCCATACTTATTGCTATTTACCCAAAAATCAAAATGTTCACTTTTCTCTCTCCTCTTCACTCACACCAACTATCCACTAACTTATTTTCTCTTTCCTACCCACTCACAATACTTACTTTTCCAACATATTTTCTTAATCCCCGTGCACTCCTATTTAGTAGCAATAAGTATGAGACGGAGGGAGTATTTGGTTTAGGAAGACCAAAAGACTGATATGCCCCAAACTTTTATGTGTAAGGCCTACCATCATTTTCCATCATGATACCATATTTGTGACAAAATGAGAGAATGACACAGTATACTCAACTTTGCATTGTGGAGATCAAAATACAAAATCAACCCGAGTATCTTTTGTTTGTGCTGATCTTTCTTTGTCGTCAATTTGTAGTTGCTTGACTGTCCATGTCCAAGGACGGGACTTGACAACAGGAGCAATTCTCCGTGGTTGTATGCATTTGGTCGATCTAGCAGGAAGTGAGAGGGTGGACAAATCTGAAGTGACCGGAGATCGATTAAAAGAGGCACAACACATTAACAAATCTCTATCTGCCTTGGGGGACGTGATTGCTTCTCTTGCCCAAAAGAATACACACGTGCCCTACAGAAACAGTAAACTCACACAGTTACTCCAGGACTCACTTGGTAAGGATGCCAAATATTTATGAACATATGAATTTAGGAAAATTATCAGCATGCCTATTATTATTGTTTTTTTTTTGTTTTTTTGTTTTTTAAATATTTTAATATTTAAAAATGGTTATCATTGTTACGAATTTAGGTGGGCAGGCAAAGACTCTTATGTTTGTTCACATAAGCCCCGAGGTTGATGCTGTTGGAGAAACAATTAGTACACTCAAGTTCGCAGAGCGGGTTGCTACTGTTGAACTTGGTGCTGCCACAGTAAACAAAGATAGTTCAGATGTTAAAGAACTCAAAGAACAGGTTTCCATGTCTTCTCTTTGCCTTTTCTCTTATCAGTTACTTCATCCGTCCCAAAAAAGACGTCTTTCTCTCCTTTCCCGATTGTCCCATAAAATATACCATTTCTAAAAGGAAAATACTATTAGTGTGATTTCAAGAGGTACGAGCATGCAATGCTACATTTTGAAAATGTTCGACTTGTCAAATGAAACTAGCTTATTGGAATGGAGGGAGTAGGTCAACTACCAGGCCACCTTTATTATGCTTGAAAATATTTCTTGTGATTATCACGACACAAACACAATAAAATAAAATAAAATAAAATTTGCATATCTTCACCAGATTGCAAGTCTTAAGGCTGCTTTGGCAAGGAAAGAAGGGGAATCGATGACTATGCAGCATGCTATATCTGGCAGCCCAGGTGGTTTGTTCTCGTCTCCATTGCAATACAACTCACCATGTGGAGATGTGCTAGCTGATCGAAGCAGCCGCCGGAAACCCATGGAGGATGTAGCCAATATCGAGGTAAAATAAATTCCACTCAAGAACTGCAAGAATTTCTTGTTCTTATCAACTACTCCCTCTGTCCCACTTTAATTTACAAATATAAGTTTGGGCACAAGAATTAAGGAAAAAATTGAAAAGGTGATGTGTTGTGAGTGTAGATATTTGAGATTGAGAGATAAAGTGGGATAGGAAATAGTAAGTAGAAAGTTGTTGCGAGTATGACAAGTGGGTCCCATTATTTAAAAAGTGTTAAAAAGTTTCCATATTAGGATTTTGTAAATTAAAGTGGGACAACCAAAATGGCTTGTAGATTAAAGTGGGACAACCAAAGTGGCTTGTAGATTTAAGTGGGACGGAGGGAGTATGCTCTTAATAATCTGAAAGTGAGAGTGGTGTGCTAATTTTCAGGTCAACAAAAAATCAGCAACGAGGCAAAAAAGGCAAAGCTTTGATCTTGATGAACTTTTAGGAAACTCGTCTCCTTGGCCTCCAGTAAGCAGCCCAGAAGAAAACTACGGGGAGGATGATAAGGATATGGGATCAGCTGATTGGGTCGATAAAGTCATGGTCAACAAACAAGACCGCCCACGTGGACTTGAAAATTCATGGGACCCAGACAATGCCCAAATGTCTGATTTTTACCAGAAGTTTCTTCCTGATTCTTCTAAACTGTACCAAGAACAACCTTATAACATGTTCCCGGGTGGAAACCTGTTTGAGGTTGCTACTACCAATGATTTGGATGAGATCGATGCTGGCACCAGCGACTCGTCCGAGCCAGATTTGCTTTGGCAGTTTAATCACTCCAAGCTTTCTGGTTTGACCAATGGATCTGCATCAAAACTTCAGAAGTCTAATCCAAAGACCATCCAAAGCCCAGAACTAAGGTATGCATGTAACACATGGAAGTTGCGTTGAAATGTTGTACAGTACAACTATCAATGCACATTAAAATATTTTATGCATTCTTTATTTTCTGTATGTATATCATTTTCTTATATGTATATACATAGTCTGTAAGATTTCTGACAAGCTGCATTGTTCATGGTTGTCTTCAGCAGGAGTAGGATTCCAAAACTAGGCCCCTCACCGGCAAGGAAAACTATGAATGGAAACGGCCACCCACTGCAACGAGCAGGAAGGCAGGGAGCCACTGCTGAAGTGAAAAGGAAATCTGGGAACCGGAAGTAGCGAAATAATCAGAATGGTGTTTGTCGATTTTTTTTTTTAAAAAAATTATTCAAAAATTAGAAAGGAGTGACTGTGAGGGTGAGTGATAGGTTTCATATAGTGGTAAATAGTATCTTTTCTTCTTTTTTGTGGGTAGGTTTTTATTATATATGTACACATACAGTATATATCAGCAATAATTCCAGTTGCTTGTAATTTGTTTGCCATTGTTGAGCATTTTGTTAAGTGTTCAAAAACTCTTTTCATTTGGGTTATAAGATATAATGTGTGGCTGCTGCTAAAAATGGCATGGAAATATGGAATGGTGATAGAAATAAAACAAAAAAGGGAAGGATGTAAATGATTTTTGTTAAAGCTAAAATTCAAAAGGAAATTCAGAGCAACTAAATCTAAATATTAATGCTATGACCTTGTCAGATTTGAACAAAGCTTTCGACGTACGAGTGGAATGCTAAGCTACATTCTTTCTTCTCGCGGCAAGGAATAACACTCTTCTCTTTGTTGAAAGGGTTGTACAAATATGCATCAACTGATGTTTCCGAAGGTTGATAATCGTAGTTCTGTCTAACAATAATATTCCCATTGCTCCAAAATCCCAAGGGAAAACTGCGTCTCGACAAAGGTCCAAAACTATATTTCTTTGACCAAGACCGAGTCGACCCATTCCAGACCCAAAGTTCAAAAAAGTTGCCTAAACCTTCATCACCTCCCTCCTCAGGAGCTCTAAACTTGGGACAAACAAACATGGCAAGATTTTCGTTAAAAAGGGTAAGCATCCTCCAGCATTTGTTACGAACGCAGTTTAAATGATTGCAAAGGTAGGGCACCACCGATGTATGTCTAAACCTTTCCTCGTCCAAATCAAACGAAAGAAGTGATGCATGATGGTGAGAAGAGGCTTGACCCCCTTCAGGTCGAAATACCAACACATGCAAATAGCCATTGGCGACCACTACATTGTGATCCAAATCAGTACAAGGCAACTCTTGATATGATGGTTCTCTCCAACTTTTTGTAGCCATATTGAGCACCAAAGCACGGCCCAAACACCTTTTATTATTATCACTCCGCTTGTTCTTGAACACCAAAATCCTCACAACTTTGTAATCCCTGATCCTCGGGACATAAGAGAACCCATCAATACAACCCAAGAGTTGATGATCATCATCCGGAAGACGATACATCGCAATATTTGGTGTCGAGAGAAGTTTGAACTGTCTGGTGGCGGGGTTCCATAACCCAAAACGAGTTCTTTCATGATGAAAGAAGGTTGTCTCGCACAACCGGATGCATACCAAGCCATTAGAACAACCCACAAAGCAAACTTTGTTAAAATAACTATCAAACGGCGAGGAAAGGTCCTCGACAGCAAAGGGTAAGGGAATATCCGTCGTACGGGTCTCAATAATACCTCCATGATCATCATCAGTTTTCTTGGAGATCAAGCAAACCCCTTTCTTGATGTCCTCGTAACGATGAAGAAATCGAATAACTTTACCTTGATGATAGAGTTGATGTTTTTCAGTGAAGGCAGGGGAGAGGATTGCAGAGTGCCATGATTTTGATACGGACACAAATCGCATCAATGTCTTTAAGGGTAATCTTTTAAGGATTTCTAGCATCAAATCTGTCGGTAAAGCGCCATCGAAACAATCTTCAAAAGGAGTGTTTCTCCTCCTCCTCCTCATGGTATAGGAAAAGAAGTTGCCCATGTTGTTTGTTCAATAATAAAGATGACCGATTTGCAGCAAACGGATTAAAATCTAGACGTGTTGATTGTAAGGTAGATGTATATATATTGGTGAACAAGAGGTAGATCCGTATAGGCTACTAGGACTTGGGGTTTTGATTAATTTGACCTTTCCTTTTAAACTCGTATAATAAGAGTAGAATTGTATACTGATTATATTCCTAGAAGAGAAAATGTTGGGGGAAACTAGTTTCTCCATAAGTTATAAAAAGTCATGTTTTTATAGGGGTTAAAGTTTAGGGTTTAGGGTTTAAGGTTTGACAAAAACTTGTGTGAGAACACTCCAACCCGTCTCATGGGTGAGACGGGTCATTTTTTTGACACATTACCCGACCCACAACCCTGCTCCAGGACCCATGGGGGACCCTGCCACGTGGCAGCCCCTCATTGGCCCAATATTTTATTATTATTTTTTTTGGTTTTTTTTCGGTTTGTGAAAAGTAATAGTTACCATCTCTTAAAGTAATAGTGTTATTCCTATGTTTTATTCGTTTGCCAAAAGTAATACTTATTATAACTAAAATGTAACAAACGTGTTATTTATATGTAATAGTATTTTGTACATAATTGTAATATATATGTATAGATATCTATATGTTTTCAAACAATAAGTTACAATGGCGTCAAATTTATCATGATACATGTAAAAGTATTACATTATCTATAGAAATCTGTTACAATTTTGTCAATCAAAGTGTTACATTTACTTGTATAAACTTACTATTACATTCATATACATAAGTTATTACTTTTCAAATGGGTAAAAACGAGCTTTTGTTTTTTTAAAACAAGTATTACGTTTACTTATGAACAATGTTACTTTAAGAGATGGTAACTATTATTTTTTTCTAAACCACTGAAAAGCCGGAAAAAAAAATATAAAAACTCGAAAAAAAAAAAAAAAAAAAAAAAATATTCGGCCAATGGTGGGTTGCCACGTGGCGGGTTCGGCCCATGGGTCATGGGGCGACCCGTCTCATGCATGAGACGGATCCCCTTGTTCTCATGGGAGACCACCTCTTAAGGTTTAGGGTCTAGGCTTTTTAGGGTTTAAGAAGGGTTAAAAAACAAGACTTTTTATAACTTATGGAAGAACTAGTTTCCCCAAAAACTAACTCTTCCTAGAATATCTAAGGCTGTCTTTTAAAAAAAAAAGAATATCTAAGGTTGTAAATATGGACTTGGGGTTTTAACTTAAAACCCCTTCCGTCCCGAACTAAAGCTCTTAGTTTGACTTTACACGGAGATTAAGAAAAAGTAAATGTTGTGAGTATGAAAAATAAGTAAGAGAAAGTAGGAGGGATAAAGTGGGTAGGGAGTTTTTGTTGTGAGAATGACAAATGGGTCCCATGTTCTATTTTAGGTAATAAAGCAACTAAGAACCTTAGTCTGAGACAAACGAAAAAGGAAAGTAAGAACCTTAGTCTGGGACAGAGGGAGTAATTAATTTGACCTTGTATTATTCAAAGAGAAATTTTTTGGAGGAGAAACTAATTCTTCATAAGTTATAACCCAAGAACCCGACCGGACCAAAGAACCCGACCGGACCAAAGAATAGCTCGGTCGTGCAAGCTCCAAGACTCGGCCGTGCACGACGTGGGGAAAAATAAGGACAACCTCAACAACAATGGCACGACCGTGCCAGATTTAGGGCACGACCGTGCCCGGCATTTCGGCCAAGATTTTAATTGTTTTTAAAACTCCCTTTTGGTTTATTATTTGGGTATTTTTGGTATTGTTTTATTAGTCCTTTTTAGATTATGGTTTTAATCATGTCTAGCCTTTAAATACTCTTTTCCTTTCATTGTTTAGACAGTTTATGATTTTGATATTTATTCAAGTTTGCATTCTTGCATCTTTGTGGGTTTAATCCCTTAAACCTTAATTGGTTTGTTGAAGGTGGATTCCTTCATAGTTTAAGAACTTCATCTTCTTGGTGTCTTTATTGCCAAACCCTAGTTCGTGGATTCGAATTAAGTCAATTAATTCGTTGATTCGATAATTGCCTATCCTTTTATTTTATTGTTATTCCGCTGCAACATTCATATTACATCAGTTGGTATCAGAAAAGGTTCGATCCTTGGAAGATGACCGATATGAACGACCTCATCGCCGCTTTAACAGAGAGTATGCGACGTCTCACTGATTCTCAAGCAGCGCAGGTGCCGCAGGTAGCACAGGCGGCACAGGCAACTGCCACCGCATCACAAGAAGCAGCTGCTCGTCATACAGAACTTCTAGCAGCAATAGAGTGTGGTTTTGGTGGTCGTGACAACGAAAACCCTAGAAATCGACTCCGCCGCGATGATCAGGTTCAAGGGGATTTCCGAGATGGTGGTTATTATGAGGCCAGGGTAGCGCCTCCGGCTGATCAACGACCCAAGATTCGGGCTGATATACCGTGTTTTTCTGGTGAGTCGAATACTGAAGATTTTATGGATTGGCTATCTGAAGTTGATAAATTCTTTGATTTAATGCAAACTGAGGAGGATCGTAAGGTTCCTTATGTTTCATATAAATTACGTGGTGGTGCGTCTGCGTGGTGGACACAAGTGACGCGACATCGAATTCGTAACAATTGGCCTTCGATTCGTCGTTGGGTAGATATGAAGACCGCCCTGAAAGACCGTTTTCTACCCGATGATTTTGACCAAGAAATTTATCGGCAATTTTTGAAGTGTAAACAAGGTAACCGGACGGTTGATGAATATGCTCGCGATTTTTATGCCCGTTCCGCCCGCACGGATGTGAATGAAACAGAGTCTCTTCAAGTTGCGCGTTTCATCGAAGGTCTTCTTCCTCCCATCCAAAACCAGGTAGACTTATTTACTACACACTCACTCAGTGAAACCATCACAAGGGCTCGAAAAGTGGAGAATCAACTAGCTTCTTCTTTTCGTTCCCCTACAAATTTTATTAAGTTTGGTGACGCGTCTTCTTCTAGTACCCAAGCCAAAACTCCCGTTGGTATTAATGATGATAATTCAGCACTACCACCGACCGCGGGTTCTAAGAACGACGATGGGAAATAACAAATTGCCACACGGACTCAACCGGTTCGTCATAATAATAATGTTCCCAATCCTACTAATCCATATGCTAAGCCTCATGGGACTAAATACTTCAAGTGTGGTCAAACGGGTCGTATATCTAGTAATTGTATTAATGGTAAAGATAAAAGCGTTCATATGGTGGAGCGTGATGGGTTTGTTGAGGAGGACGACGATGACGATAGCCCATAAATTTGTTACGACCCCAATCTTGAGGAAGATGAGGATGGTGATGCTCATGCCTCCTTTATGGTGCGTAAATTGCCTACTCCCGCGGTGAAGGTGTTGGAAAAATGTGTAAATGTGTGAAGGAAATTTGAGAAATTGCGCGCGTTTCTTAAATAAAAATCATTTGTTGATTAAAGAATAACTCCTACTTGTTAGTAATAAATTGGTGTGTCCAATTTATGTAATGAAAAGTAGAAGTTGAAATGCTCAAAAATGAATGGGTAAGTTGGGGAAGTGGGTTACTATCCCACATGAAAGGGAAGGGAAAATTCCCTAGGATCCTTCCTTGTAAAAGGGTATCCCAAATGGGATAATGGGAGAAATAATGTTCTAAGACCATTTGTGGGTAAAGCCAAGTGAACTTCTCCCACATTGGTTTAGAATAAAAAGTTGAGCTAGTATAAATACAATTACCCATTTGTATGGGTTAAGATTGTGTAGACTAGAGGCTCTCTCTCGCGCCCGGGTGCGCAGGGGGGGTGCAAATTTAGTTGGAAATTTGTCGATTTATGCCACGGACCACTGGACTCATGTGTGCGCGTCCTGCGGACACGAATGTAGCTCCGAAATGGCCTAGGCGTGACAAGCTCACTTTTTGATTATTTTTTCCGTCCCTGAATTTTTGAATTCGGCTGGAACAGAATCTGTAACAGTCAGAATTAAAAGCCATTCATTGCATAATTAATTTTGTAACAGCCAAATTAATTCCATTGATTCCCAGATTAATTGGGTGATTAATTGGGTCATTTGAGCAGTATAAAATGGTGTTCTGGACAGCCATTTTAACACACATTTTCAAACAGTCTCTCATCTTTTTGCTTAGCGTTTTCCTTGGCCCTCCTGCTTTTCTGGTGGTGATTCTTTCCAGGCACATCGAAGTTCGCCGGAGGCACTATTGTGCAGTCGTCGTCCGGTCCGTCCGTTGTATCCTGGGAGACAGGCGTACAACGTATCCTCAAGCACAACACCGGTGAGGGGACGAATTTGTCTTAAGGACAGTGTTGGTTTACACGACTCGGACAAACCCAACTACACCTCGTTCCAGTTTCTAATTTCTGTTTTGTATTTCAATTCTGTTTCTATTCAATATTTGTGTAATATTTATAACAGAAGGTTGATCCTGCACGTCATAATATTTTTCGTACCAAGGGTAAGGTCTATGATATGGCGGTTTGCATCATCATTGTTAGTGGTAGCAGTAAAAACTTGGTGGCTCGAGGTTGGTGAATAAGCTCAAGCTTGAGGTACGTCGACATCCATCTCCTTATGTTGTTGGGTGGATCAATGCTACTGGATCGGTAAAAGGTAACACATCAATGTCTCATTCCTTTTTCAATTGGCAAATATACGGATGTGGTTACATGTGATATTGTGGATGAGTGCTTGTCAACTATTACTTGGTAGGCCGTGGCATTTTGATGTTTGTTCCATGCATTGCGGGCGTACTAATGAGATTCGTTTGGTTAAGAATGGGCGTCAGTTTGTTTTGTATCCATTGAAGGTCACGGTGAACCGTGGGTGCAAAGGCAACGAAATTCATATTAGTTCTATTTGTCTCCCTAAACATGTTTTTTTAGGTTCATTGCTTAAGAAAAGGATCAAGGGGACGCCGCGACAGTTGATCGCCAAAGGGAAGCATGCCATGGGATGTTCTTCTTTGATACATGATTCGGGGACGAATCGTTTTCAAGCGGGGGTGTATGATGTGGATCGAAGCAATCAGCCAAGCAGTTCAGGTCCGCCCGGATCAACCCAAGAACCCGACCGGACCAAAGAATAGCTCAGCCGTGCAAGCTCCAAGACTTGTCCGTGCACGACGTGGGGAAAAAGAAGGACAGCCTCGACAACAATGGCACGACCGTGCCAGATTTAGGGCACGACCGTGCCCGGCATTCCAGCCAAGATTTTAATTGTTTTTAAAACTCCTTTTTGGTTTATTATTTGGGTATTTTTGGTATTGTTTTATTAGTCATTTTTAGATTAGGGTTTTAATCATGGCTAGCCTTTAAATACTCTTTTCATTTCATTGTTTAGAGAGTTTATGATTTTGATATTTATTCAAGTTTGCATTCTTGCATCTTTGTGGGTTTAATCCCTTAAACCTTAATTTGTTTGTTGAAGGTGGATTCCTTCATAGTTCAAGAACTTCATCTTCTTGGTGTTTTTCTTGCCAAACCCTAGTTCGTGGATTCGAATTAGGTCAATTAATTCGTTGATTCGATTAATTGCCTATCCTTTTTTTTTTTTTTTATTGTTATTCCGCTGCAACCTTCTGATTACATTAGCTGAAGTGAAAAGGAAATCTGGGAACCGGAAGTAGCGAAATAATCAGAATGGTGTTGGTCGATTTTTTTTTTTTTTAATTATTCAAAAATTATAAAGCAGTGAGAGTGAGGGTGAGTGATAGCTTTTATATATATAGTGGTAAATAGTTAGTATCTTTTTTTCTTTTTTGTGGGTTAGTTTTTATTATATATGTACACATACAGTATATATCAACAATAATTCCAGTTGCTTGTAATTTGTTTGCCATTGTTGAGCATTGTGTTAAGTGTTCAAAAACTCTTTTCATAATTTTAATTGGGTTATAAGATATAAAACGTTTGATAACTGAAAATTCTTTATTTTTGGTCAATACTAGAAGTTTAAGACTTTCTTACAGTGGCTTGTATTATACTCCCTCCGTCCAAAAATAATCTTCTCACTTGCCATTTCATTGTCCCACAAAACTAAATGTGTGGAAAGAGGATTACATGATTATTTACGAATCTTTACCGCTAAATTGTATGAAACATAGCCTTAAAACAAAATTTGAATATTCATTTATTTAGGGACAGAAGGGAGTAGTAAATTTGAATTTCAAGCATTGAGAGAACTGATTTATGTTGTGTTAATGTTGTTGTTTATCAAGGGGTTGCTTATTTCTTTAACTTTTTCTTGTTTCAACTTTCACTTGTTTACAGTGAAAAGCATCGTGGATGAAGCTATCAAGAATCAATTTTCTTGATGAAGCGATTTCTTTGGCATGGATAGATTTACTCGCTCTCTTAGGTCAAACTACTTTCAATGATATACTCCCTTTGTCTCGTCTCGTAATAAATGTTGCTGACTGACTGAAACTGTGTTCAACAACTTTGGATCTCATTTCTTGACATACAATGTGTAAATTACTCATTTCCAGAACCTTTCTACTTAACATAGAGTTGAACTCTCACTCCATTTTAATTTTACTCTGTTAATTTTTAGCGGTGAGCTACATTAACTTTGTTATTTTTAGTTTAGCTAAGTGGCCATTTTCTTTTTGGTACAATACAAAAAGTGATATTTTTTTAAATGTGTGTTGTATTACAAAAAAAATCATGTTTTTCTTAAATGGTAAAACTGTCATTTTATAAAATTAATTGCGTTCTAAAAATGAAGTGCCAAACACATTTACAGAAAAAAAAATCACCGTTCAGGAAAGCTCCATTTCAAAAATTGCTCCGTTTGTAGAACTCTCTGTTTGTAAAACTGTGTATCAGACGAGCCCTTATTTCCGGTTTTGGGAGTCTTATATAAATTGATACTTACTTAAAATATTTAATTTTTTTCTCTTTTACCCACCCACAACAACTATTTACTTTTTATTTTTTCTCTACTATCTACTCACAACATTTATTTTTCCAATTATTTTTTAATATCCATGCATTCTATTTTAGTTTAGCTTGAGATGGAGAGAGCACACAAGTTTAAGTTTTATAATAAATCATTTTTTTCTAAAAATTTTGAAAGAAGAAAATTGAGTTTTTCAAAACCTTAAATTGTTAATTTTACTACTAAAATTGTCATTGTCAGTTGAAATTGAAATTATTTTAATACAACAATTTTTATTTTATTTTTTGACAATTTTAATTGACGGGTTAGTTGTTTTCAGTTTTGGCTTAAAACAATGAGAAAATTTGGGGGGAAACTAGTTTCTCCCTAAGTTATAAAAAGTCATGTTTTTATAGGGGTTAAAGTTTAGGGTTTAGAGTTTAAGGTTTAGGGTTTAAGAAGGGTTAAAAAAACAGGACTTTTTATAACTTATGGAGGAACTAGTTTCCCCCAAAATCAACTCTAAAACAATCATATAAAGGGAAATTGAGCATTTTAACTATCGGCAAATTGATTCTTTATTTTTGAAATCAACTCCAAAATATTTCTAAAGCCTAAAGTAGAATATTACTATTTACTACCTCTGTTTTTCTTAAATGAGTGTCCAAGTTTCATTTTAAAAGACATCTGAAAATATCAACTTTTTGTACACTTTAGTGGCGAAGATTTATATATAATCTTGTAATCTCCCTTCCAAACATTTAGTTTTGCTCGTATAAAAAGGCCGGTGATAAAAAAATCGAAAAAATATTTAGGGACAAAGTTATTCTTAAAAAAACACTCATTTTGGGACAAAGATTTTTTGAAAATCGACACTCATTTAGGGACAGAGGGAATAGTAAATAAATAATTTTCACAAAAAGTTAATGTTTCATAAAATAATACACAATTCTCCAAAAACTAAAAAGTTATGATAAAAACAAAAAAAAACAACTTTTTTTTTAAAAGCAGCAATACAACGGGTATACATATTTACAAGACATATTGGGTGCAAGGCATGAGTAATTGACCATATTACCCTCATATAAATACCTAAAAAAAACCATCCTCCTCCCTCCCTCCATTCTAACAGTCACTCCCTCCATCCCTCGCACACAAGCACGAAGACGACGCCGACGCCGACGCGTACAAATCGACGACAACCGCCAACAATGAAGAAATTACCCACCGTCGGCGGCAAGTCCGGCACCGGCGCCGCCTCCTCTACCGCCGGTACACAGGTAATTATCCACCGTTGGTATGATACTTTAATTCGTTATATTTAACTATCTTATTTAAATTCGTTATATTTAACTATCTTATTTAAATTTGTTATATTTAACTATTTTATTACTTTTGCAGCTGCACATGTCAGATAATGATTAGCCAATACCATCACCAGCGATATATTGGGAGAATGAACGTGATCCAAGCGCAAGTAACCTGGTCATGCCCTACAGAGCTCGGATAGACACATTCAATCGACTCTCAAATGCGGCGAACGAAACAAGAATTGCAAGAAATAGGTCATAGTATGTGTGTATCATGTATTGGTTTTTGAATTATCTAGTTTGTATGACATTTGTTTGTTTGGATGTTTGAATTATGCATCAGACTTGTTTATCCAGTTTGTATGAAATTTGTTTGTTTGGATGTTTGGATGTTTGAATTATGCATCAGACTTGTTTATTTCGTGTCAAATTAGGTGAACAGCATGGCTTTATTTCGTGTAAATATTTATGAAATGCACTGTTATGTTTCGTGTAAACTTGGATGAAACGCATCGCAATATTTCGTGTAAAATCATGCGAAACTAACAACTTCTACTTTTGAATATTTCGTGTAAAACTATACGAAATAAACCCATTATTTCGTGAGCGTGTACACGAAACACGCGTATCCGAGTATGGGTATTTTTGGTATTATCGTGCCTTGTGCGCATTGATGCGTTGTAAATAGAATTCACCTTTCTAATGGGTGTTGTTATACACACCCTGTAAAACTTATAAATACACATGTAGATTGCTTGAAATTTTAGATGATACAATTACGGGTGTATTTTTACGGGCGTGGATAACAACACCCCTTTCTAATACAACTTTGTTTTGTGTAGTGTGTGTAACGACAAGACAATTGTAAAACCCTAAAACCCCTTAGTTTGTCCGTCGTCGCCGTACTCTCATTCACCGGAGATATCCAACTCCGTTTCAAATATCCTAAATTTGAGTATGTCAGACAGCCGTAAAAATGATGGCCTGTTAGATAATAAGCCCAGGACTCTGCAAATCACACCACTTTATGATGATGATGATGACGATGAAGATGAAACCGTAATTGATAACGGAGATACCTTCGATGAGGATGACGACGAAGACGATGAAGAAGAATTACCTGTAACCCTAGGATTTGTCGAGAAGCCTATTAATGAATGGTCACTTCTTCGTCACATGTTTCCAAGTAAAGCTGGAGGCACTTCTGTATGTTTTTAATTTTTTGTTCACATTCAATTTGTGTTTCTTCACTTTATTTTTTTGGGGGGAAGGAGAGATTATTTGAATTGATTGATTTTTTATATGTAAATTAGGCTTGGTTGGACCCGCTAAATTTGCCTTCTGGAAAATCATGTGTTTGTGATCTTTGCAGCGAACCATTGCAGTTCTTGCTTCAGGTAGTGTTCTTTAAATGTTTTTTTCTTACAGTTTTTGGTTGTCAGTGTTAATCCACTCATTATTGGGTTATATAGCCGGATCGTACCTTAAAATAATGGATTTTAAGTTGAAGAATGAGCAAGTGTTTTGTTTAAATCAATGCTTAATTGTTTCTTTATCATTTTGAATGTTTGGTTGAAATTGCACTTAATTTACCTAAGACAGCAGGTTTATAGATTGAAATTTGTTGCCCTTGAGGATATTGTTGAGTCAAGCAATATGAAAGATTGGATTTTTTTTTTTTCCGATTTATCCCTTGGACTTGGCTTTCTATGGGCAGTATAAGTGGGAGAGTGAAGATGAGTGGGAGCTGTTTTTTTGATAAAAGTGTCAACTCTTTTCATCGATTATTGTAGGTTTATGCACCACTTACAGAAAAAGATTCAACATTCCATAGAACTTTATATGTATTCATGTGTCCATCGATGTCATGCCTTCTCAAAGACCAGCATGAGCAGTGGAAACATCATCAACAGATGGCGCCTAGAAGGTATTGTAATCTCCATCATTTTCGATATTGATTCTTTTCAAAAGTAGCAGCGGCAAAGTTGAAATAATCAAGTTTTCCCCTTTTCAAGATCTGCCTTTTGACTTATATGTTTGTTTGCCAAGTGTTAAGGTATTCCGCTGCCAATTACCACTCTCCAATCCATTTTACTCTGTAGAGCCTCCAAAACGCGATGGGAGTGACAAGCCATTGGGAGTTGCAGGTATTGTATGCTTACATAGGTGCTCTTTTTATTTTCTTTGTTCAATTACTTCTTATGTAGGTCACAATAAAAAAAAATAACCTCTTTGAAGCTGCAGTTTGAAAAAGTCTATACCTTTAGTGGTGTTGAACTTCATAACTTATCATGAATACAATTGTCCAAAAAGTAGTCCCGTTTACAAGTCAAACGTTTTAAGTACTTTTAATTTTATCTATCTCCAGTAATTCTGGCATGGGAACTTTTTCGGGCGACACATATTAGAGGAATTTAAAGAGAATGAAGAAATTTGAAATAGAATGGAAGCTTATAGGTTACAATTTACTAAATTTCCCATTATCCAAAATGTAGTCCCGTTTGACAAGTAAAAGTTTAAGTACTTTGAATCCTACCTATCTCAAGTAATTCTAACCTGTGAAGTTTTTGTGTGTCACACATATTAGAGGAATTTATAAAGAGAATGAGGGCTTCGAAAAAGAATGGAAGTTTATAGGTTAGGACTTAAAAATGGAACTGCTCTTTGGGGACAAAAAAGATTGAGAAGGAAATTTTTCTTTTAATGGAGGGTGTATTATGTTTCTCAGAGTGATTAATGACTACTAGCTTTACATAAGGACATGGCATAAAACTGATATAAATTCCTACAATCACTTTGTATAACATATGCTATTGATGTGTAGCATTTTGACCCCTTCTTTTTGTTGCTTGCTTTAGCTGCACTTTGTAGTTGGTGTGCAACCTGGAAAGGAGACAAAGTTTGTGGTAATTGCAGAAGAGCACGGTATTGCTCTCAGAAACACCAGGTTATTATGGTCAAATATGATATTTGATATGTGCTGTTTAGTTAAAGCAATCCCTGCTAAACTTTATTTCTTGTATGCAGGCTATTCATTGGCAGAAAGGTCATAGAGTCGAATGTAGAGAGTTGAATGTTACTCCTCAGGCTTCTGACTCTGGCTCCGCCAACTGTTCACCAGACATACAAAAAGGTCCGTGCTCTAAATTTAGTGCCTTGAATTTTGCAGGCATCAGGCATGTTTCTAAACGCTTAACTTTGAAGTATTTATTGCCTTGAATTTTAGAGACATGGGATGCAGTTTTTCGTTACTATATTAAGTGACATCACCTTAATATATTTTCCCTTGAGAACATATATGCATCAATGCTTAGCTGATTCAGATTTTAATTTGGAAACAGCTGCAAACAAGACTCTCTGGCCCCAGTTTGAGATTGTTAATGAGGATGAATCTGAGTTCGATGCTGAAATGTCAAATACTGATAAACTGGACTCAACTCAACTCGTTGACCCTCTATCTACCGTTAACGCGCCAGCAAATTCAGTTCTTGATAGTGATGAGGTATTGATTGCTTAAGATTCTAGAATTTTACGTGTATGAAAGAATCATTACATCTTCTTTTCTTTGCTGGCCAACAGGGGGATGATGACAAGAAGAGTTGGATCTCTTTTCATAGACGAATAACCAGGGCACCAGAACAAGTATTGAGGTGATTAGAGATGTTTGATTTAAGGAATAAGTGTCTCCCTCCGTCCCAAAATGAATGTCCAAAAAAAAATCATTTTTGCTTTTGATCAAGAGCAAATTTGAAAATCTTTTGGACATTCGTTTTGGGACGGAGGTCTTATCTTATTTTTGGTGCATAGACTATGCTGGAAGATCGTGTTTATGCATTGCTACATCCAAAATCTTGCTTAACTATAAAAATTGTATTTCCTCCGCTCCTAAACGAATATCCATTCTCTAACAAAATAAGTCCGTAAATTAATGTCCATTTTTTGGAGAAGTTACTACTCCCTCATCAATCATCCGGTTCTAGTTCACTCTCACAATCATAGTATCATACGGTGAGATCGCTAAGGGTGTTTATAATATACGTGCTTTGCTTCCAGACACTGAAATTTTAATCAGTGCATTAGAAAACTCTTGCACTATTATTGTTCACATTCAAATGGATGCTTCATAAGTACGTTTATCACCCGAATATGTATTTTTCTTGAACATTGTTCGGCATTCAGGATAAGCATTTACGTCTACCAATAAGAATGACTTCTGGTGCAAGAGTAGTGCTCCTCTGTGCCTTGGAGGCCATAGTCCAAAGTAGGGCTCGACTTGTATAGAGTCCTATGTGCTCGAAAACATATTGGCAGAGTATATCTTATTCCCTCCGTCCCTAAATGAATGTCGAAATTTCATGTTAAGAGACATTATGAAAATCTCTACTTTTCATACAATTTAGTGGCAAAGATTCATATATATATATTCTTGTAATCTTCTTTCGAATCGTGTAGTTTGGCAAGTATAAAGAGACTAGTGAAAAAAAAATGGTAAAAAACAATTAGGCACAAATTTTTTATTTTTTCTTTTTTATTTTTCAAAAAAGACATTCATTTTGGGACTTTTTTTTTTTTTGAAAATGGACATTTATTTAGGGTCAGGGACAGAGGGAGTAGTATGCTTACCGAAGCTAATCATGGCGATCTGGAAGTACCCAAATCCTGAATGCTCATCTAGATAGAATAATGTTAATGTAACGATCAGTCTAGTTTCTCTAACCGATCTTTGTAGTAAGTTCCCTTTTTTGGCTGCCTGTTTTCTCAGTTCATCATATCCTGTTAAACATTACAGGTACTCTAGAGATGCTGGGTCTAAACCGTTGTGGCCTATGTCAAGTGGCCGGCCGTCAACTGCCGATATTCCCAAGTGCAGCTTTTGTGGAAGCAATCGAAGATTTGAATTTCAGGTTCTTATTCTACTTTTATTTCTTCGTTTAGGCGCCTCAATTGCTAGATACAGTTCCTCCTGTAAAAACGACCCGAGTCCGAAAACGTGGTCCGCTACCTAAGCACCACACAGACACTGGCCCACTTAGGTCCACTTGGCTTTCCACCGGCCCACTCAAAATTCCATGGATGATGTTGGTGCCCAGTAGTAATGGGTACTTAGAGCAATACTAGGGTTACAAAAGAAGTTCACAAAATTTTGATTACAAATACAGTTGTCAATAAATGATTGGATATTGAAATAATAAGTAGTGAGGTCTACAAACACAACATCCAATCATTCATTGACAATTTTATTTGTAACAAAATTTTCGTAAACAATTTTGTCACTTTAGTTTTACTCAAGGTACTTATCTATCACAATCAAACTCTACATTTTTTGGATGTGAGATGAGAGTTATCACATTTGCATTTCTCTAGCTGCGTTATTTTGTTAATGAAACTAATTTATATACGTGTTTGGTTGGACCGTGATTTGCAAATCATCTTTTTTGTTGCCAGATTTTGCCGCAGCTACTTTACTACTTTGCTGTGAAAAATGATGTGGACTCACTTGATTGGGCAACTATCTCCGTGTATACCTGTGAAGCCTCGTGCGATGGAAGTTTGGCTTACAAAGATGAATTTGCTTGGGTTCAGCTCGTCTCTCAATCAACCACAGGACGTCGATGAGGCTCTTTTGAGCATGTTATGTGCCGTATATTTTGCTTTCATACACCCAGGCATGTGTGCCTTTCCAGAAACATACTGGTTTGAACTTTGTAGCATGATTGTACTGTAGTCTATAGTATTGAATTCAGTTCTTATGAAGGCTTAATTGGTCATTTAGTAGCTATTTTTGTTGAAGCCATTACTCTTATTGACTGTATTCCCCAATTCTGTTTCTTTGCTCCTCCGGTACGTGGAGGGCAATGGTCGGAAATTTACACGTGATTACTTGTACCACATTGTGTATAACGGGTGATCTGGTGATTAAGTTATTAAGGCTAACGTCATGATGATGTCATCAGTGATACATAACCGTTGGAGGATCACACGTGGTAACAAAAGTAGTGCAGGGGATCTCATCTCCAGATGGTATCAACAAATACCAAAATGAGACTTAGCCTTCTATACCATTTTATGCACCTCATTTTATACCATTATGGCATTATTAATCCAACTGTTTATACATTTGCATGATCATCATAATGTCTGATCTAATAACTATGAGTTGTTAAATCATTAGTGGGTACAGAATGTTGTCCACCCATAGTGGTGGGTAATAAGAGTGATACACAAAAGTGGTACTGAAAATCCGGTCTCCCATCATCAAACAGGGGTTCATAAAAAAAAAAAAAGAAAAAAAAAACTATTCCAAAATGGAATCAACATTTTCTGTAATGAATTGGCTATCATTGACTGCAGCCAAGAAGATCTGTGGAGTCTCAAAATTAAACAATATCCTCAGAAGTCCAACAACAGGGGAAAAAAAAAAAAAAAAAAAGAGCTTTATATTCAGAATAAATTGCACAGAGAAACATAACATCAAGAACAAAAGAACATGAATTGTACTAACTGCCAAAATTTCTTACAAAAATGAATGAAAAAACAGAGGCTGTACATGGAGAACTAAAGGGCAAAAAGTGAAACTATTTTCAGGAGTTCTGCAGGACTGCTTCAGAGGGTATAATTGAATGATCATCAGACTGGATATGCATCTTATTTGAGGTAGAGTGGAGTTCTAATTGTACATGCTCCACAAATGAATGATGTGTAGTACCTTTACGTACTGTATTATAAGCTGGCGGTACGACTTTTCTGGTGTGGGGAGAAACAATCGGAAGAACTAGGAGACAAGCTTTGGAGCTCGGGGCATGGTTCGGGAGAAACATTCTCAGAGGATCCCAACACACTGGAACAAACCCATGATGGAGAATGATGAAGTCGAGAATCACCGGAGAAAGATATATTAGATAGACAGATCAAAGTGAAAGGAGATTCAAGAATTCCGGTAAAATTCCCAGCTGTATTTATCTCCGTGCCGGTCATATCCTTGAACGTGATGCGGGTAATAGTCGGAAGTGCATGGGGGTCATATTTATCATCCGGGTGGGACCCACACTCACCTGTTGCCTTGATCGCCGTCCATACGTTTTCGAAATCAACGTCTGATATCAGAACATCTTTTATGTATCCGCCTCTGCCTTTTGATGTCTTTAGTTCGCATCCGATGAGGGAGTCTTCTAATTTTATGTGTTCTACGAGAATGTTGGAAATGCCACCGGACATTTCACAACCGATAGCCAAAGCGGAGCCCACAGAGGACTTGAGATGGATGTTCCTGATGTGGACATTTGTGGTCGGTTTGCCATAAGTAATTCCGTACTCGTCCCAACCACTCTTGAGCGCAATGGCATCGTAGCCCATGCTAATGTTGCTGTTCTCGATGCAAACATTGTCGCATGAATCTGAAAATTTGCATTTCACTCAATTAATATGGAGATTTTAAATTAAGATTCATATGACAATCAAGAGGAACTAGTACGAAAATAGAAGTGAAAATAAGATAGTGTTAACAAAATCTATAAACTTCTAGGTTTTCAGCAGAAAATAAATACACAACTGACAACATCACTAGCAGAAATGATAGCATAGATTGTCCAAAAACAGACTAGTAGTTATTCCTTATAAATGCATCTGATTAATCAATTCAAAATCTGCTTAATAGAGCTTTTGTACATCTCCAAGATTATGTGTTTCAAGTAAATCTCAAGTCTGAAAAATGGCCTTCCACACAAAATCGGGAAAGAGCTCTGCAGCACGCAATCTTAGGGGGACTAAATGGTGAGACATGTTTATCATTGCAAAACATTGTGTTAGTTTTAGGGGAATTTGAGAACAAAAACAAAATTATATGTATCAATCTAGCAAATTCATAGTAGTTTTGCCGATATTTGGAGAAAAAAAAAAGATTAAGCGGAGTTGATAAATAGGTCATTTTAAGTTAGCTATTACTGATAGGGAAAAAAAGTAGCTACCCAAGTTATAGTCATTTCTCCTTCTTAGTTCTTGCTGATGATAAAATAAAGTAATTACCCAAGTCATAACCATGGGCGAGGAAAGTGGCAAGTCGTTCAATATCCACAAGGGGGCAAGAAAAATACAGAGGAACTCATAAAAAGTTTAGTTTATGGTAATTGTTAAAGAACGAGTATTTAGATTCATCATACCTGGTACTATTCCACTAGTATAAGGAGATTCTGGTGGAGAATGGGCTGTAATGTTCTGAACTAGCACGTTACTACACCATTGCCACACAGCAGAGAAATTACCAAACTTGCATATTTCTAAGAAGTGCAAATGGTTCACTAATCAGAAATTAATTTCTAATTCCAGTCAACCAAATTACCTGCAATAGACAGGGTGAATATTCCAGGCAGGAGAATTCAAGAAGGTTATATTTGAAACAATGACATCTTTCGAACTAATAAGTTCCGCTATATGAGGACGACTGTAGTTCAGTGAATGAGAACTGAACTTCTCCCACCAGATTGAACCCTGGCCATCGATAGTTCCATTATCGCCTGTACAATTGATAAATGCATGGTATAAAAACGAGAATATAGCTTAAACGATAGAACTTCAATCTTGGAGCAGTACAATTGTATAAATGCACATACCTGTTATGACAACGTCCGTTAGATTAATTCCCGTGATTAAGCTACGATATCTTCCACCAGTATGTTCGATACCTCGACCATAGGAAGGTAAAGGGTCATCCACTTTATAATGAGAAGAATCCTGAACAGTCAAAAAAGATGCGAGTAAAAACTGACATCCAACTTCCCAGGAATAACTCTATCCAAAATATGACCGCGGGGGAGGGGGGAGTCTATGGATCAAACATTGTGATTGATCATACATCACTTGTGGATTTTAGACTAATTATGAACATAAAAGATAAGAAGGGAATAAATAATGATATAGTTCTTCTTCTTTTCTAACAGTAGTCACAAAAGAAAAGAGCTTTATATACTTCAATTAAAATAAAGAATACAAACAGAGTTGGAATAAAAACCTGAGATCCAAGAATGATAGCTTCTCTCTCCAGAAAGAGAGTAAGATGGCTAGTAAGGCTGACGCTTCCTGTAAGCCATTTACCAGATGGAACATAGAGTTGTGCACCGCCCTTATCAGCAAAAGACTTGAGATAGAAAATGGCATTTTCAAATGCAACCGTATTTAATGTCTTCCCGTCTCCAACTGCCCCAAATTCCAATATAGAAACACTGTGAGGTCTGGGCTTCAAAGGCCTATTAAAGTTGCACTGTCCTATATTTTCAGCTTCGAAGAGTTCAACAGCATGACTAAAGGCCAGAAGCAAAAGAAATGCCACCTGAAAAGAAGGGACAGCAAAAGCAAAAGGTAAAGAGCAAAGCATCACACTAGTCTTCAAGAATTAAGCAGTTAGTTCTTTTTTGGAATTGCAGTGATCACTTTTAAGTGTAAAAATAGTTATGCCATCTTTAACTATGCAAATAACTGACACAACCAACAAGTGGTGATTAGTTATATGGTTGATAGTATATCTAGAATTGACTGCTTACACTCTCCGGAAAAGGAAAAGAAAAGATTGAAATAATTAATCAGAACAAACAAGCTCTAGCCACAGTACACAAAGTTAGTAGAAGCCATGCCTAAAGATATTTAATGACATTTATTATTTGGCGAACAAGCAGTGCCAAATCGAGTCCAAATGTAGCAAAATGTCATCAACGAAACACCAAACTAAAAAAAGTGCTGATTACAACTAAGAATTCATACTAAAAATGTGAAAAACGTTAGCTCTTTGATCATTATTAGTACAGTGAAGAGAAGCTACCAACTGACAGAGAGCAGACCAATTGCCATTCATTTACAAGAAAACAACCAAAATCAAACACAGAATAGAAGCACAATATTTGTTCTTTACCTTACTAAGGAAAAATAGATAACTTTAAAGACAAAGTAACAAGCCAAACTCCAGTAGCAAATGCTACATAGTATTGCACAAAAGACAATGTAAACAAAACCACAAAAGAACAGCAGTAGAACAAAGATCTGATTGATCTGGCAGAAATTTGACTTCAATCAACCCCTAACCCAAATAGAATAAACAATCAAAACACCAAAATCTGAACTGAGATCAGTATATCAGAACATGAACCACCCAGATAATAATAAGCCAATGCCATAACTAGAGTTAAATCTTTCAGTCAATTTCACAAACACCCAGAACACAAATATATACTGACAGATCAACGGAAGTAAATACCAACAATTTGCAATGTCAAACCGAAAATTGAGTTTATTCAGGCATTTTAACAAACACCCATAACACAGAGAAGTCAAAACAGATTACGGGAAGTAAATTGAACTCATCAAAACAAACAAGCATACAGAAAATCAGAGAGAAAACGTACTTACTAGCCTCTTCATCATCGCTGTCTTTCTCTCTACAAATTCTTTGTCTGTAAACCTTTCTCCTTGATTCAAAGCCAAGAAAGATGAACAATGTGTGTGATTGATTGAATAATGGTGGCAATTAAGGTGTAAACGAAACAAAAGAAAGAAAATGTATGGTAATAGAAAACGACAGCACTAAAACTTAAAAAAGACAGCTCGTAATCAAATAGGGGGAGGTACAAGATAATTAAATTTAGAAAAATTGCTCATAAATCATGTTTGGAAAGTGCGACCAAAGAATAATTTATTCAGGATCTCATTATTCCCTGTTAATTAGGGATTTGAATTAAGGAGCTCTAACGGGTATCGCCGACATTGATAATTAGTCTCATGATCCCACCCATGGCGGAGGCTTTACAGATTGGAGAAAATAGAGAGAGAAGCGGTGCCTATTATAGATAGTCATCTTTTTCTCTCGGTTGAGTCTGTTATGCTCATCTTCAACAGTATACTGCCAAAAGTGTAGTCCATTTTCTAAAATGACAAAAAAAAAAATTACTATTCTTCACACTCATTATCGGTCATACTTTACTTTTATATTCATAACACCAATTAGTTTATTATTCTCTACCTCAACTTCTCTTTCCTACCTCATTTTTTGTACTCACAACACTTACATCACTTCTATCATTTATTCATCTCCATGCAAATAGAAGGCTGGACACTTAATCAAATACGGAAAGAGTTTTTTTTTTTTAAAAAAAAAGTTTTTAAGAAATATTACTGCAATTTAATGATTAATTTTCATATATATTATTATTTATTATATTAGTCCACACGTCAAACCAACTAACAAAGTAAAACAAATTCGTACTTAATGTAAATTAGGAATTTTAATAGTTTTGACTTAAAAGTGACATTTTTTATCAAAAAAATTGTCTAGTAGTGTTGAGTATTTTTCAGATAGAGTATAATATTGATAGTGGAGTAAGTGTTGTGGGTATGAAAAGTAAATCTCAATTATAATATATTGTATTTTATTAGGACGATAATGATTATCTTTCACGCATATCTATACACGATTTCATAAAATTTTCCAATGACAAACGCTCTTGCTGAATTTTATGTTCATCGTGAATCGTGAAAAGCCCCGACTTAATGATATGTGCACTCAAATTAGGTCAGGAATGTCCAAAACCAAGCACCCCTGAATTAACATTATATGCTCTCACTCAACGGGACCAATGACCTCGAGGCGTCTCGGCCCAACCACCACTTCACATGAGTGCAACTTCCATAAAGTCGTCTGGGTTAGCAAGCATCTCTATTTGACCCAGTGTTTTAAAAGACCCCCGTCTAGGCGTTCATGAAACGCCTAGGTCCCGTCTAGGATATTATAGCTATTTCTGAATTCTCGGCCCCGCCTAGGCGCTAGGCGCCTAGCGTCTTTTAGAACCTTGATTTGACCTTGACTTCCATTAGTCCGCAGGCACCCTCGTATCCATGACGAGCCAAGCCAAATGGGGCCGGACTGATCATGTAACGGTTTTTGGCATCTAGATATCTGGCTTAGAATGGTGTTACATGAAATGGAATCAACACCGTGAGCTTAGTCAAAAGTGTTTATTAGCTTGAAATCTCAGGTGTGAAACTACGATCTCATGAAAGTGTGTGAGTCTTATGTGTGTTCGTGTGTGTAAAAGGGTGGGCAATATTGAACTCTACGTGCCTATTTCATTTAGGCGAATTGCTTGTATAGTCTGGTCCATTTTACGTGTTGCGGGATGAATGGTGACTTGTTTGATAGAACTTAACAAAGGCAGACAACCTGCAATGACTCGACATGGACAGAGGTAACGGTGGCCACCTTTTTGGCCCTCATGATGCATACAATGAACAACACATCAGTCAACAATATAAAATGCAAGACGTACGGGCTCACGATAATTCCAGAAAAGTCTCGCTCACACGGAGGGGTAAGTCGAGGTGGAATGAGAGCAATTCCAAGGATGTCTTGCTCATACGGAGGAGGAAAGTCTCAGTCACACGGAAGGGTGCTCACAATGAGATGCCCATAGGTCACTGATCCCTATACCCAGTACCCAAAATGTTAAGTGGGGTGTTCATGCCTAAACCTTGCCATTCAACTTGTGAAAGGAATTACCCTAACAGGCCGCCTATCAGGTGGACCGGGCATAATTAAGGCCGTCCCACGAATGGGCCCAACACTTGAGCCCAGCTCGCCCCCGATCTGGGATGGAGGTCAAGAAGGATCTGTTGAGAATAATCCAAAACCAACTCGCCTCTCAAATCGTTCCAGCTCGTGTAATTCACCGAGCTCGATGTATCGACCTAAGGACAAGGAAAGTTACCGTCAATCAAGTTGTTGGTCCAGATCGTGACGACCGACCAGTCTAGCCCTCCAGAAGAGCCCAGTGACCGTTCCCTTTTGCTTAGGTCCGGCCCACTAAGGCTAGCTGGGCTTCAGTTCTCAATTCGAAACCCTACTATGGATAAGGATGACTCGAGTGACTTCAGACAAGGACATAGCTGACCTCATCCTATCCATAACTTGGGGAGAAGGCCAGTCTTCTATAAAAGGGGACTCCAACATCCATTTCACAGGTTCACACTCTCACTCACTCTATTAGTCTTTCTATCCCTGAACGGACTGATTTACTCTCACGCCGGAGGGTCTTTGCCGGTGCAACCCCGGCTAAGCTCACGGTGTTCATTTTGCAGGTCTTAACTAGCATTCCGGGTATCCAAACCACTGATCCGGCCTTTGATCACATTTTGTGCGTGATCAATTGGTTCCATTGCCGGGAAACTTTGAAATTGCTTGTTAAGACCTAATCAATATCAAGCAGACTCCTCCCTGCTCTTTATTTCTGGTGGTTCCGACGAGCCAATGGCTGAAAACGCTGAGAACACCCATTCGGGGTACCATCACATTCCCGGAGTCTTCACCCCTCCCGGAGATTCCCAGCCTTTCCAACCTTCTCTTCAGCCACCTGCCGGAGTGCTGACAAGAGCTCAGGCCGCCCGCCTAGGCTCCCGAGCCGGGAATGTGCCATCCCAGGTGAATGAGAGAGACGGCGCGCCGCCGCCGACGGCTCACCCCACCAGTGAACGACTGAACATGCCCAGAAACCCTCCGTTGATCTACGCTCAGCGCACCACCACCATTCCTCATGACGAAGCTGGACCCAGTGTTACAAACTTGGACGGGAGAACGGTTGCGCAGGCGGCGGCGGTGAATTACCGTTTGGGTTTGTTGTTGCAAATTCAAGAGCTGTACGGAGCTTTGGAAGCCCTAGGCCCAGAGGGCATGGTGAATTTACTACCCTTTCCCTCTATACCACGTGTTCCTCTCCAGCCTTGTGGCAATGCCCCACTGGCTAACGTGAATGCCAACAGGGATGCCAACAGGGCCCTAGATCTAGAGCAAGAAGTATCATCTCATCGGGAGCACCGGCGCGAGGAACGGACTGGAGCCATCGGGTCAGGCAACATCCTTGGTCAAGAAATCGTTCCACCCCTACCTCGCAGTGACAATCTAAATCAGCCACCGCGCCGTAATCCCTCTGCGCGTCGTTCTCAGTACGGGAGTGAGGATGACCAAGAGTCAGCACGATCTGGGAATCCGAACACCCGAGATGCCGTGATCTTAGACTTACAGAGGCGAGTACATGAGATGGAAAAAGCGAAGAAAACGACGACCAAGTTGGCAAATACCATGGCTCCGTTTGCCCAGTGGATTCTAGAGAGCCCTCCCCAACCTACCCTGAAACTCCCATCATTAGGCAAGTATACGGGGTCTGAGGACGCCCGTGATCACATCCACACTTTTGAAGCCATCATGGCACTAGTGTCCCACGACGACGATGTGCTTTGCAAGGCAATGGTCAGCACTCTAAATGGGCCCGCGTTGGCTTGGTTCCGAGCTCTACCTCCGGGCAGCATTGATAGCTGGGACGAGCTGAGGAAAAAGTTTGTCGAAAATTTCTCTACATCGGGTGACCACAAGAAGCGACCTACAGACTTGGCAAATGTGAAGCAAAAAGAGAATGAAACGAGCATGAGTTTCTATCAGAGGTTCAGAACCCTTGCTGAGCAGATCGAGGGTATCACCGACGACATGGTTATGGTTTGCTTTACAGCTGGCATGAGTGACGCGAAACTCAGATTTGAATTTGATGTGAGGCCTCCGGAGACCAAAGGCGATATGTACGAGCGCGCATACCGAGTTGCTCTAGCTGAGTTAGCCCTTAAGCAGGAGCCCAACAAAGAAAAGGGTAAGGGACGAGCTGAATCTGATACGGTGGAGGGCAAGAACTACGATGAGAAAGATTATCACTCTCGGCGAGGGAAAAACCGAAGTCGTGGGACTGAGCGCTACAACCGCGGAAGCGAGTTAAAGGAGGATAAGGTGGATAATTTTACCCCTTTAACCAGAACGAGGAAAGAGATTATGAATGTGGTCGAGCTAGATCCACCTCGTCCTATGAAGGGGCATGAGGAGTCCAGGCGCGCCACAGGGAGATGGTGTTCCTTTCACAGGGACTACGGCCACGAAACGGAAAATTGCTTAGCACTGAAAAGAGCTATTCAGCAGCGAGTTGATTTAGGCGAGCTCGAGCGATTCGTTAAAAGAGAAGCTAAGAGGGAAAGAGAGAACACGGGGAAGGCCGATGAGCACCACGAAGAGCGGGCTCCTCGTAAAAAGATTGGGGTAATCAGCGATGAAGCCCTGTCCATCACGGCCTTGAAAAGCCAGATTTACAGTCTGAAGAAAGTGCCTTTTGTACCAGCATGGAACAACAAGGAGGAAACCATCTCCTTCTCACCCAACGAGCTTGCAGCCAGTCGAATGGCTCGTGAACAACCCATCGTATTGGAGGGGCGCATTGATAATTGCATAGTCGACAGACTCCTCGTTGATACAGGAGCAGCCCGAGACGTACTCTTCTATAAAAGCTTTAGAGATATGGAGCTATCCGATAGTATGCTCGTCCCATACGCAGGTCGTTTAGAAGGATTCACCAATCATAAGGTGGAGGTGAAGGGTACGGTAGAATTGCTGGTCGAACTCGGTACCGTCCCATTCAAAATTCAAGAGCTCGTGACATTCATGGTCATCGACGTCTGCAGCGATTACCACGCCATCTTGGGGGTTCCTAGCCAAGTGAGATTGGGTATGGTCGTCTCTCTACCCCATCAACGGGTCAAATTCCCCACACCGGCTGGAATAGGGTGCCTCTGTGGACGGGCCCGGGAATTTTTGGAGTATGTCGTAGAAACAAGAAAGGCAAAAAGGAAATACGAGCTTGATACTCCCGAGGAGAAAGTTACCATCTCGAAAACATCAGAACCGAGAAGCAATGAATATCGGGGTTATCAATGAGGTGAAGTCCGACGAGGAAATTACCGGAGAAATCATCAGCCTCAAGAGGGAAGTAAGTGGCAGAATCAAAGAGGAAGCCCCAGGCATCGAAGGAGAGGAGGTGGAAAAAATAACGGATATTATCGTGGACACCTTGCAATTTAGGAAAGCCCCGAGCTGAAACCCATCGACGAGCTAGAAGAAGTCGTTATCAATCCTTCCTTTCCCGAGCAGAAAGTTAAGATAGGAAGACAACTGACCCTGGGGAACGGGCCAACCTACTTAATCTTCTACGCGCTAGCACCGACATCTTTGCATGGCAATTAGAAGATATGAAGGCATTAGGAAGAAATAGCCATGCTCTTCGTCTTTGTTTGACTGGTTGGAATCCAGGATCCACATTCAGCTCGTGCATGGCTATTTCTTCCCTAATGCCCTTCATATCTTCTACTTGCCATGCAAAGATGTCGGTGCTAGCGCGTAGAAGATTAAGTAGGTTGGCCCGTTCCCCCAGGGTCAGTTGTCTTCCTATCTTAACTTTCTGCTCGGGAAAGGAAGGATTGATAACGACTTCTTCTAGCTCGTCGATGGGTTTCAGCTCGGGGCTTTCCCTAAATTGCAAGGTGTCCACGATAATATCCGTTATTTTTTCCACCTCCTCTCCTTCGATGCCTGGGGCTTCCTCTTTGATTCTGCCACTTACTTCCCTCTTGAGGCTGATGATTTCTCCGGTAATGCCCTCGTCGGACTTCACCTCATTGATAACCCCGATATTCATTGCTTCTCGGGT